>BHFT01013857.1:0-34186 GCA_004320025.1 Laticauda laticaudata | reverse complement strand
GATTTTCCCAGGGTCTCTGGTCTGCGGGATTTAAAATTATGAGTTTGGTGGTCCCTGAGGTCCAAAAGGTTGGCAACTCCTGCTCTAAAGCACCTGAAAGCAGGACAAGAAGCAACAGATGGAAACTAATCAAGGAGAGAAGCAACTTGGAATGGAATGGAATAGAATAGAACAGAGCTGGAAGGGATCTTGGAGATCTTCTAGTCTAGCCCCCTGCTCAAGCAGGAGAACCTTTCTTAAAAACCTCCAGTGATGAAGCACTCATGATTTCTGGAGGCAAGTTGTTTTTAACCTAGAACTTAGGAGAAATTTCCTGACAGTGAAAACAGTTAACAAGTGGAACAACCTGCCTCCAGAAGTTGTGGCTGCTCCATCATTGGAGGCCTTTAAGAAGAGACTGGACAGCCACTTGTCTGAAATGGTATTAGGGTTTCCTGCCTGAGCAGGGGGGTTGGACTAAAAGACCTCCAAGGTCCCTTCCAATTCTAAGGTTATTCTTTTGCTACCTTGGCTTCCTGAACTGGCAAACATACTCTGGGGCCTACTTCCAATTTCCTTCAATTTCCCATCTTGCTAGTCCTGCGGAGGAGTGCTTCCAATAAGCCGAGATGTTGTGTAGAAAGGAGGGGGGGGGGAGAAGGAGTATGGAGGAGAAGGGAAGAGGAAAGAAGAGGAGGAGGAGAAGAAAAAAGGAGGAGGAAGAGGAAGAGGAGAGGAGGAAGGAAAAAAGAAGAAGAGGAAGGAGAAGGAAAGGGA
Source organism: Laticauda laticaudata (assembly GCA_004320025.1). Lineage (NCBI taxonomy): Eukaryota > Metazoa > Chordata > Lepidosauria > Squamata > Elapidae > Laticauda > Laticauda laticaudata. The sequence goes on along the minus strand of BHFT01013857.1, from coordinate 33,430 downwards.
GAGGGAGAAGAGTAAGACTGAGGGGTCTTGGTGCTATCTGAGCTGGGTGTTTTCTTGGAGAACATTTCATGACCAAAACTAGGTAATATCATTAGTGCTTAGAAGGAGTGGAGCTTGCCAGAGAGGAGGAGGAGGGGAGAAGAAGAAGAGGAGGAGGAGGAGGAAAAGAAGAAAAGAAGAAGAAGAAGGAGGAGGAGGAAGGAGGAGAGAGGAGGAGGAGGAGGAGGAGGAGGAGGGAGGGAGGGAGGAGGAGGAGGAGAGGAAAACACCTCCAGTTTAAAAAAAAATCCAGCCATGTGTGCATGTGGGGGAACAAATCAGCCTGGAAAAACATCTTCCGCTAAGTTTTATCTAAGTTTTACAGCATTGCGGCTATCAGAGAAAATTAAAAGATTTGGACAGATAACAGGAGCAGCAAATACGGGAAAGATTATTGAAAAGAATAAATTATTTTCCGGCATTGGAAATCGGTTTATTTGACACCGAGGCACCCTCCTATGCCAGAAAGCAAGGCCAGTTCGATCAGATGGGGGAAAGGCTCCTTTGGGCTATTAATTTAGTGGCTAATCCCCTGATAGAAGAGTTTGTCGTGGCTTGTCAGGAGGTTTTGCCTCGAGCCAGAGACAGAGCCCTCTTTTAACAGCACAAAAAGTCAGTTTCCCCGCCACCCCACCCCACCTTTATTCCAAACCTTTAAAGGGAAAACTGTCCATTTGCTCCACTGGAAGCATGAAGCTTTTTTTCTTTTTTGCACCCAAAGAGAGGGATTTGCAAAGGGATATTTATGTGGTCGGTAATGGTGTCTGGTCTCCTGATCAGATTTGGGGATCTCCTTGGAGAACAGCAGAAACCGAGTATGGTGGTCAAAAAAAAAGACCACCTTTGGGGTAAAAAGCAAGATGGAGTAGACCTTCCTCCAAATTAGAAGTTCTCCCTCCTAGTTGCTCTTCTTTACACTTTTTCCAAAGTCTCAACATCTTTTTTTATAATCTGGTGACCGAAACTGGATGTAGTCGTCCAGGTGTGGCTCTACGAAGCAGAGGTGGTCTTTAGCAGGTTCTCACCAGTTCTTCAGAAACGGTAGTGGAAATTTTGAGGACTTCGGACAATCCCACATCTGACTGGCCCCCATCTCTTCTCTGCCTCCCATTGAGTCCCAGCTGATTTTCTGAGTCTTCTTTGGTTGCCCTGCACAGGAGAATGGAGCTGGAAAGCAGGCTGTCAAGCCCGAAATTGACATCTGCGTAGCCATTTTATTTAGCCTTATTATATACTTCTTTTCTTGCTGGTTATGGGGGAAAGGGTTTCAGGTTTGCCACATTCTTAAGGTGGAAGGAGTGGAGACAAAGAGAGTTGTTTAGGCTCGGTGGTTCTTCTTCCCGTGGGAACAAAAGCTGACCCTGCTGAGACCTGGAGGTGGAGGTTGATGACATCGGGCAAAGATTGATTTACTTCTATTGGGGAATGTGACTTTTGGGGGCTGTTTCTAACTTTTAATATTGGGGGTAATTCCAGGTTGTGTCAGATCCGGAATGACAACAGATTGTGCCAATTAGATGCTTTCCTGAATAAAAGAAATTTGTTTTGGAAGATGGGATTTTGCTCTTTTCTTTATAAATGGATTTCATCACTTGGAAACCTGACACAGGTGAGTAGGGTAGGGAGGGAATGGGGATTTTGCAGTATCCTTCCCCTGCCATGCCCACCAAGCTACGCCCACAGAACCAGTAGTAAAAAATTTTGAACCCCACCACTGCTACTAAGGCTTTATAAATCAGTACTAATACATCACATGATTTTGATTCTATGCTTCTGTTTATACAACCAGGGACTATATTGGCTTTTTAGGCTGCTGCTGCACATGGCTGGCTCATAATTAAGTTATGCCCACAAAGTCCCTCTCACAGTTACTGTTTTAAGGCAGGTGGAGAGGAACTAACTCTGATGGGATAGCAATGACACTTCCTTGAGGACAGCTGTATTATGAAAAGAAGAGGACCTCACAAAAGGTTGGATGGCAAAGGGCTGGACGAGAAGACCTCCAAGGTCCCTTCCACCCCTAGGATTCTATCAATTATGGTTATAGTAACTTCTGACAGGCTAGGCATAGTGGTCAAATTTGTCCTCTTACGGGCTTGCACACTTTCCCAACATTTAAAGCTTTCAATTTTGCAACGTTGGATTGAAATGCTTGAAATAAAATGTGCCAGCTGCTGAGAAGACTGAAGCTGCCTCCAGTATGATCTACAGTCACAGGGATGGACATACACACAGCCTCACCAACCAAGACAGATGACACATATAAAAAACCAGGCAGAGCTTCATAACACAGGAGGCCTGGCACTCTGACAAGCCAGCCATCAACAGGCACATAGAGATAAACAACATTTACATACCATTCAAAAAGAGACAATCAAAAAGCTGAAAGAAAAGGAAACAACAAGAGCCAAACACCTCCTGGCCAGCACACAACACCCAGATAGCAGAGATTAACTGTACTCAATCAACAACCAAAAAAGTAAATGATATCCAATCAACTCAAACAAACAAGCTAATAGTAAATTGCAGCCCCATCAAGGAACCACGAAGGACATTTCCTACTAACACTTGTATATTAACAGAGGGCAAAGCCCACTCCCTTTTAGCACTGATGTTACCAAGTTGGATTGTGAAATGTTTGCAAGAAAACAATAAAGCTCAGACAGCACGAAGGACCCCACAGTTCTCCCCCTCCCCCTTTAGCACTGATGATGTTATCTAGTTGTGTCATGAAACGTCTCCAAGAAAACAACCAAGCTCAGAGAGCACCAAAGACCCCATAGTCCTCCTCTCCCCCCTTCTTGCACTGATGATGTTACCTAGTTGGGTCACGAAACGTCTGCAAGAAAACAGCCAAGTTCAGAGAGCACCAAAGACCCCAGTGTTTCATATCCCCTCCTGAAAGACTGCATTAATTCAAATAAGCAACAGAAAATATTCAACTCAAAACAGTGCCAAGATTGTTTGAATGGGACAGTGTACTACAAAGCCAAGAAAGATGGCAAGTGTATAGATATCCTGTGAGGAAGCAAATCCAGGATTTAATTTCTGGTGTATATTCAGGAGGCCTGGGTTCAAATCCAGAGTCTGCTCTACAACTGCTTCTTCCTGACCTTTGGCAAAGACCCAAGCATGGGTGAGTCTCAAGTTATTAGCTATAAATCAGTGTTTGCTATCTGCCAGCATCCCCATGGATGGAAACTAATCAGGAACAGAAGCAACCTGGAATGAAGGAGAAACTTCCAAACAGAGAGAACAATTAACCAGTGAAACAGCTTGCCACCAGAAGTTGTGGGTGCTCCATCACTGGAGATTTTTAAGAAGAGACTGGACATCCATTTGTCTGCAATGATATCAGGTCTCCTGCTTGAACAGGGGGTTGGACTAGAAGACCTCGGAGGTCCCTTCCAACTCTGTTATTCATGATGTTCTCCATGCCAACTGTGGAGAACTCCTAGCAGTCTATGTCTTCTACTATGCAAGACCAAACCTCCTCTTCTCCTTTGTCTGACCCATTTACTGGTCCCCAAGAGACATCTCTATGGAGTGGAGAGTTGGTCTCTGACAGAACGCCACTTGAAGCCACCGGAAGCATCTGAAATGTGGATTTACAGATGGCTGTTATGCATAAGTTGGCTTGACAAAATCAGAACCGAGGAGGTGATAAGCCACCTGGGAAAGCCAAGGGAAATAATCAAAGCCATAAAAAAAGCAAAAGTTAGAATATTTAGGACATGGGACGCGACTTCTGGAAAAATATGGCATTCTTCACTTAATCCTCCAGGGAAAGATTGAAGGCAAACGAAGGTCCAGGCAGAAGAAGAACATTGTGGCTTCAAAATCTAAGGGACTGGTTTGAACAAAACTCAGCACTACTTTTTTGTGTGACCATTGATAAAAATAGGATGGCCAATGACAGATATGGAAGACGAAGACAAAGAGGAGGAGGAAGAGGAAGGAGGAGGAGGGAAAGGGGGAGGGAGAGGGGGAGGAAGAAGAAGAAGGAAGGAAAGAAAGAAAGAAAGAAAGAAAGAAAGAAGGAAAGAAAGAAAGAAAGAAAAGGAGGAGGTGAAGGAGAAGGAGGAAGTGGAGAAGGAGAAGAAGAAGAAGGAGAAGGAGAAGGAGAAGAAGAAGAAAATGAGGAAGAGGAGGAGGTGAAGGAAAAGAAGGAGGAGGAAAGAAAAGGAGGAAAAGGAGGAGGTGAAGGAGGAGGAGAAGAAGAAGGAGGAGGAGGAGGAGGAGGAGGAGGAGGAGGAGGAGGAGGAAGAAGAGCAGAAGAGAAGAAAAGAGAAGAAGAAGAGAAGAAGAAAGAAGAAGAAGAAGAAGAAAGAAAGAAAGAAGAAGAAAGAAAAATGAGGGGAAAGATGAGGAAGGAGGAGAGAGGTAGAAGAGAAGAAAGAAGAGAGAGAAAGAAAGAAGAAGAAGAAGAAGAAGAAGAAGAAGAAGAAGAAGAAGAAGAAGAAGAAAGAAGAAAGAAGAAAAGAAGAAGAAGAAGAGAAGAAGAAGAAGAAGAAAAGAAGAAAGAAAATGAGAAAGAGGAGGAGGTGAAGGAGAAGGAAGGAGGAAAGAAAAGGAGGAAGAGGAGGAGGTGAAGGAGGAGGAGGAGGAGAGAGGAGAAGAAGAAAGAAGAAGAAGAAGAAGAAGAGAAGAAGAAGAAAGAAGAAGAAGAAGAAGAAGAAGAAGAAGAAAGAAAATGAGAAAGAGGAGGGAGGTGAAGGAGAAGGAGGAGGAGGAGGAAGAAAAGAGGAAGAGGAGAGGTGAAGGAGGAGGAGAGGAGGATGAAGGAAAGCAAGAAGAGAGGAAGAAGAAGAAGAAGAAGAAGAAGAAGAAGAAGAAGAAGAAGAAGAAGAAGAAGAAGAAGAAGAAGAAGAAAGAAAATGAGAAAGATGAAGATGAAGAAGGAGGAGGAGGAGAAGAAGAAGAAGAAGAGGAGGAGGAGGACTCTCCAACATACAGGTAATCCTTGACTTGTAATCATTTTTTGAAGACCAAAGTTACAATGGCACCTGAAAAAGGGCCCTTCCAACTCTCTTATTCTATTAATCAGTGGAACAGAAATTGCCTTCAACAATTATTGATATTCCATCACTGGAGGCTTTTAAGAGGCTGGACAACCATTAATCTGGAATGGTGTTATGGCCTCCTGCTCGAGTAGGGGGTTGGACGAGAAACTCTCCAAGGTCCCTTTCCAACTCAGTTATTCTGGATCATTCCTTGTCTTACAGCCTTCGGCCAATCTGGCTTCAGGTTACGTCCTGCGTAGAAATAACAGGGCCTTCCTTGGCGAGAAGCAACTCGTTTGGCCATTCTTTTAACTCAAACGGCGCTTTGAAAGTAGTGGTGGAGAAGCACGTCGAGAGGAAAACGTCCAAGCCAAATCGACGGGATGCATTTATACCTCCCTGCACCCCCGCATTGTCCAAACAAGCTTGCTTTGTGAATCCTCCAGGACTGAAGTCACGGTAAGCTCTCTTTCTGCTGATTAACATGCGCTTTGGAGGTCTCTGGGCCCTGCTGGACGGGCATCCATTCCAGTTTAACTGGGTTGCCTTACCGAGCACGCCTTTGGCATCAATCATTCAAGCTGCCTTTTGCTTTGGATTATTCAGATGGGAAGAAACACTCGTGCCACCCCAACCCTTCTGCGCTCTTTCTATTTATCTACCTCCCGCTCGTTAATCTTCCAAGCCATCCGGACAGAAACATACATCAATGAGAGAAAAACCCTGCGTACGACCCAACGCTTTCGGACCGGGAGGGAAGCCAAGTGGAGATTTAAAAACTCTGGGCCAAATGCGATTTGTTAAGCCAGTTCGGGGACTCCAGAAGCCGAAAGATTGAGATGGGCTGCTGAATAATTGAATAGAATATTTAGAATAGAATAGAGCTTGGAAGGGACCTTGGAGATCTTCTAGTCCAGCCCCCTACTCCAGCAGCAGAACCTACGCCATAGGAATCAAGTGACTGTCCAGTCTCTTCTTCAAAACCTCCAATGATGAAGCACCCACAACTTCTGGAGGCCAGCTGTGCCACTGGTTAATTGTCCTTAATTAAGTTTCTCCTTAATTTCAGGTTGCTTCTCTCCTTAACTTCCAACCATTGTTTCTTCTCCTTCCCTCTGGTGCTTTGGAAAATAATGTGAACCCCTCTTCTTAGTGGCAGCCCCTCAAATACTGGACTATTGCTAGCATGTCTCCCCTAATTCTTCTTTTCCTTGGATGAGCCACCAAACCCAAATCCTGCAGCTGTTCTTCATATGTTTTAGTCTCCAGGCCTTTGATCATCTTAGTTGCTCTTCTCTGCACATTTTTTTTTCCAAAGTCTCAACTTCTTTTTTTGTAGTGTGTTAGTGTAGTGTTTTTTTGTACTTGGGTAGGGGGGGTTGGACTAGGGACCCGACTCCCTTCCAATTCCGTTAATCAACTAAGGTCAGAGAGCATCCAGGATCCCGCAATCATTCTTGTTCTCTTCTTCCTTTATTCTTCCTCTACACAAACCCCTCACCTTTCCAGCACTGATGATGCTACCTACTTGGGTCATGAGACAATGTGATGACCCAGGGCATGGCACAAAAATAACAAAGTCAAAAAAATAGGTAAAGTCCCTTTAATGCATCCAACTTGGCCCCCAATGTCCAGTTATCCCTGGGTGGAGATGAAACTCTTCCAAAAACAGTCTACAAAGGGAAGAAAAGCAGTCCTAACCCAAAGTACAGTAAAATAGAAATAAAAACAACACAAACCACGCACGACAAGCCAGGATAATAAATTGCAGGCTTCCAACAGATAATGAAGCACACACAGTTGGGACGACGCCAAAACCCAGATAAGCGTCGACAAAAGAAAATGCCCACTTTGCTTCCAGCAAGGTGTTGTGTGCAAACACCCCACTTATATCCTGTTCTCCCAGCTGCAACTAATGAAAGAGATCAGGGCCCTTTTCTCTCCCGTAAGCCACATTGCTCCCTTATCCATTCCTCCCTGCGTGCCCTAGGATGAAGAGGGGGTGGCCTGGGTCTTCCTCTGAATGCTCAGCTGGACTGTGTCCTTCCCCTGTTTCTTCCACAGCCACCGGAGCCACACTCCCACTCCTTGTCAGCTGCTCAATACCCTCCTCAGAATCAGACTCCAACAAGCACGACACCCAACCTCCCCCAAGGAATTTCATTTGGGACACAATGAAAGATGGTTTTGAATCTTGGGGTGTGGGGGGGAAACGGATTGCAAATAATCTCGGTAAACTTCTGCTAAAAGCTGGCTGAAAGATGTCCCTGCTTTTCAAGCCAGGACCAGACAAGTACGTTTTAGTGGAAAGGAATAGCAAACTAGAACAAATAGTGATCAATCACAAGACGTTGATTCAATATGGATGCAGCCGAAGAGCGATTGCTCAATCGTAGTTAACTCTGCAGGCAAGATTCATCCCCAAGGATATAAATTACAAGTGATATATATGTAAAGGATTCTGCAATAGGCCCCGTCGTTCCCCGTGCTTAAATTTCTGTAGTTCAGAAGATGTGGCTGGCGTGCTCTGGAAGTATTATTTGCAATCGCTGAAGTCAGCAAAAGAGGAATTGTTGGGAAAGTTCCCAATTAAAAAGCAAAGGGAAGGTTTCACTATTAGGAGACAAACGCGGAGTGGGGTGTATGTGTGTGTATTTGATCCTAGATGGATCAGAGATAATGACAGGGGTGATCAGTAGTAAGAAACGGTTGTAGACTTTTTACAAGTAAATGACAATAACGGGCTGTTTAACAGAGTGCCTTGAAATTTTAACTTTGTGGTTGTTTTAACCTGCTAACTATTTTCTTTCATATATGCAATACTAGCTCGATACCCGTGCTTCACGACAAAACTATGTGGTCAGGCTTAGTTTGCTTGCTTGTTTGTTTGTTTGTTTATTTATTTCTCGAGCATGTATTAAATAACAGATATAAATATAAACATGATTATTAATACATGAAATGGATAAGAATAAAAGGCAACATTAGGACAGGGATGGTAGCATGTTGGTGCACTTATGCATGCCCCTGAAAGACCTCTTAGGAAAGAAGTGAGGTCAACAGTAGACAGTCTAAGGTTACAGTTTTGGAGGTTTGGGGAAGAGACCACAGAGTCAGATAGTGCATTCCAGGCATTGACCGCTCTGTGGCTGAAGTCGTATTTTCCGCAGTCGACTTTGGAGCGGTTTACCTTGAGTTTGTATTTACTATGCGCTCATGTATTGTTGTGGTTGAGTTTTGGGGGAGGGAAATAAGGAAAAGAAAATTCTGCCTCTGCCTCCCAGCATCCATTGGTATTCATCTGGCTAGCATCCTGTCAGTGTGTGAGGGAGTTGAGGGCTGTTTGAAAAATGAAAGAGTATTTGCTGTGGGAGCAAGAAGGAGACAGCAAGGAGCCTCGGCGTGACCTAGCTCAACTGTTCTGTACTAAAGCTGCTTGGTGCTGCTATGAAACTGAGCCTCCTCTCTTCTGCTTGTGTTTTGCATTTGGAAGAGATTTCTTTCCAGGTGGGGAGGGGGAGTAGAACTCCTTAGCATCAGAGCGTAAGAAGGAGGAGGAGGAGGAGGAGGAGGAGGAAGCGGTATGACATACTATTTAGTAAATTAGTAAATACTAATGCTCTGATGTTCATTTTGAAAAAAACCTTTCTTAGTGAGCACCTGGAAGGCAAGAGGAACATACGTGCCAAATTTCAAGTTTCTAGGCTTTGCAGTTCTGGAGATTTTGTGATGATGCGTAAGGAGTATTTTGCTTTTATAGAGAGAGATATGAGAGGTCAATTGGTTTGCAAATAAATGTAGCAGCTTATAAATTTTGGACCTGCTTTGCAGTCCCTTGGCTGCATTAATAGATGGCAGTATTTAGATCGTGTGAAATGTTAGTACTTTATAATGCCTGGGTAAGATCAGACCTGGAATGTTGCACCCAGGTTTGGTGGCCACGATGCACAAAAAAAGATGTTGAGACTCTAGAAAAAGTACAGAGAAATGCAAATAATAATCATGAGACGGTGAGTTCTAGTCCTGCCTTAGCCATGAAAGCCAGCTGGGTGATTTGGGGCCAATCACCAGGAGATGGTGAGTTCTAGTCCTGCTTTAGGCAGGAAAGCCGGATGGGGGACTGTGGCCCAATCAGCAGGGAAAACATCTAATATGGTGGTCTGAATTTATGTGCAGGGCTTTCAGAGTGTATCTGTCTGTCTGTCTCTCTCTCTCTCACACACACACACATACACACACACACACACACACTGTGTTCTCTTGGATCAATAGGGTGTGAAAACACTCCAGGGTTTCAAATCAGGTTTTTTTCTCCAGCTAAATCGATTTCCTTGCAAGATGAGGAGGACCAGGTGAGACCAAAAAGCACCTGTGTAGCTGTAAAAAATGCTGCCAGTGTGGGTGTAATGCAACTGGGACTGGGGGGCTAATTCTTTGCTTGGAGAAGAAAAAAACACCTTTGACAAAGAAAGGAAGCTTGTGACAAAACCCAGATGCCAAAGTCTGAGCAACGTGAAAAATGCGTAGAATTCATTCTGATGGAAAATTGCCGGAAAAAGAGTTTGGTGCAAAGGTCATTTCTGACAAGCCGTGCTTTTCACACCCTGTCGATCCAAGACAGCACATGGGCTGTGTGTGTGTGTGTGTGTGAGAGAGAGAGAGAGAGAGAGAGAGAGAGGGAGGGAGGGAGGGAGGGAGGGAGGGAGGGAGAGAGAGAGAGAGACAGACAGAGACAGAGACATACATACACACACTTTATAAAGAAATAGGCCCGTATTCTGTCTGCTGTGCCTTTAATCAAATCTGCAGGGTGTCAAGATTATTATATATTTCTTCTAAACTTTTTTTACTCATTTCGTTCCAGTGATTTCGTTCAGCGAGATGGCAATATCTTTATTGAAAAAATAATAATCATAATCAAAATTGAAATGTTTCAATAAAACCCAATTTTCATTTTAAATAGTCGAAGATGATTTGATGCAGACGAGGCAAAAATGAAAAGTTAAAAAAAGCACAATAGCATTAGAGCATTTGAAAAGCCGATCTTCTCCTTCTTTTTAATCACTTTTAAAGAAAGCCTCGGAGGGGGAAAAAAGGATTTTTATTTTCTTTATTGAGGCTGCTGTTTCAATTTATTGACTTTGAAAAAGAGAAAGAGAGAAGGGGGGAGAGGGAGAAGGATAATTATATATGTATCTAGCAGGAAAGTACTTTTGTTAAGTATGTCTAGTAGTCGGGTCAGTCTGTGCTGTTCTCGCCTTCTCTCCACTCTCCAAACTCAGGGATCAGGAGGGAGCAGTCTGCCCATCGCCTGAGCTCTGTCTCTCATGTTCATTTCTTAGCCTCTCTTGTTCATCTTGCCCCTGTTCCTCCCTGCATACAAACTGTCCCAATCATGAAAGGTCATGGCCTGATTGGGTTTGCCCCTTCCCATTCTCCTCCAAAGTCAACAAAGCTTCCCCCTTGATTTCTGTTGGCTCTAGTTCTAGCTCGTCTTCCCCCGCAGATTCAGCCTCCATCTGGTGCATAACATGATAATAATAATCTGAAGGACAATGAAGAAGATGCACTGGAGTTAATATGCTAGGAAGGCTTGCTGAGTACCACAGAGACCAAACTGGCCTACAAAAAAAGATCAAATGAAGAAGAGAACAGAGAAAGACAAAGCATCACCTGGACAGTACATTAAAAAAAAAAAATAGAAGGGAAAGCAGATAATAAGACCTGGCAATGGCTAAGAGCAGAAAAGTTAAAGAAAGAGATAGGGGGATTAATTCTGGCTGCGCAAAAACAAGCCTTAAGGACAAACTGTATACAAAGCCAGAATTGAGAAGACAGGAACACACAGTAAGGTATGCGAAGAAGCTGAAGAAACAGGCGACCACCTGGTAAGCTGCTGCAAGGAGATTGCACAAACTGACTACAAGCAGCAGCATGACAAAGCAGCAACAATGGTGCATTGGAAGAGCTGCAAGAAATATCATCATTTGCCTGTAAGCAAGAACTGCTTGAGCAGGGGGTTGGACTAGAAGACCTCCAAGGCCCCTTCCAACTATTTATATTGTTACTGAGAACTGGTGGGATCATCAAATAGAAAAGTTGTAGAAAATGAAGAAGTTAAATTGCTCTGAGACTTCAGAATCCAGACAGACAGGCACCTGCCACATCACATCCCGGACTTAACTGTTGCTGATAAGAAAGACAAAAATATCTGGATAGTGGATGGGGCAATGCCTGGAGACAGCAGAAGAGAAGAGAAAGAACTGGAGAAGATCACAAAATACAAAGACCTACAAATAGAAATAGAATGACTATGGCAAAGGCAAACAAACGTAGTACCAATAGTCATAGGTGCCTTGGGTACAGTCCCAAAACAACTGGAGCACCACTTGAACATCATCTCTGGCATTGACAAATTTGCCAACAGTCAATTGCAGAAGGCAGCTTTACTTGGAACAGCTTCTATCCTGTGGCGATATCTGTAACACCATGAAACATCCAGATTTACCAATCCCAGGTCCTTGGTAAGGAATTGATAGGTAGACAAAAATGCCAAACCCACATCTGGCTGACTGTGCGATGAATAATAATAATAATAATAATCATCATCATCATCATAAGAAGAAGAAGAGGAGGCAGTAGAGGAGGAAGAGAAATTGAGAAGAAAAAGGATTTGGTTTATTGACATTGCAATACCTGGTGATGCACAAATTGTAGACACGTAGGAAGAAAAAAAATCACACAGTACCAGGACTTACAAATTGAAGTTGAACGATTTTGGAAAAAGAAATCATGTGTTATCCCAATTGTAATTAGAGCCCTTGGAGCAATACCTAAAGGGCTGCCTCACTATCTGGTAATCCTGAACTTATCAGACTTGAATACCCTGATTCTACAAAAAACCCACCCTATTTGGAACAGCTTATATCCTCCGATGCTACCTGAACAGTTCCTGGGTCCTTGGTTCGGACTCGAGCTGTTGAGCTACCAACCAGCCCCAAGGACTGTGAATCTCACAAAAGATTAAATAATAACAATAACAATAATAAAATATAATAATAATAGAAACATTTTGGAAACAGTAGAACACAGTTTCTGAGATCTGCAAATGGGCATCGCACGCCGCCCAGAGGCTACTGTATGAGGACAAATTATGCCTTGTAAAAATCACTTGGAAGGGGGGAATCATCTACAGAATCCCCTCAATGGGTTGCCCCTGTGACTATGTAGGATAGAGGGGGAGGAAGCTAACCAAGAACACAAGTGAGCAGTTGTATGAGGAGACCCGCCCGAACTCATCGGTAGCCTCCCACTGCAATGAACAAGGACACACATTCAACTTTGCAGCTACTAAGATTGTCAGACAAGCAGGCACAAAAACAGCCGGGGAAGTGATTGAAGCCTGGGAAAGAGGCAACTCTTCAGTCAGCTTGAGTGTGGATTGTCCACCAACCTATCAAGTACTTTGAAGGCGAGGACTGGGCAGCCCAAGGAGACAACAGCCAACGAAAAGCCAGCCATTAACATACCCCAATCCACATCTCAAAAGCCATACACAACAGGCACTATAAATACCACACATTCTGCTAGAGAGAAGTTTCCTGAAGTTGGATTCCAGCACGAGTCCAGAAGTTGGGAAGGCAAAAACCTTTGGTCCCGGTAACCGACCCAGATGGGATCCTATAACCTTATCCTGGGACCTGTGGATTTGCCATCCTTCGTGAGGACTACCTGCATTGGGAAGGGGGGAAATTAAGCAGAATGCTGTGAGTCGCCTAGATTTTTCCAAGGAGGAAAAAAGCAACGCATTAATTTTAAACCAGGCAGACTCTTTGCATAATGCTTCTGGGATTCGAAGTCACCTTTGGAGAGGGGAGACGTGCTTCTCAACACTTCACACCTTGGTACAGGACTCCCAACAGAATTGCTGGAGCATGTTTGACGCTCCGGCCTCTTGGCTTAAGTGGAGGGATGTGGAGACAGAGATGATGACAGCTCAGGATTGGAATATGTGGAGGGCTGGGGTGTTTAACAGGACCATTTCTGGGCATGGAAAGAGGGGTGAGGGAGGCTTGCTGAAGCTCTACATCTCCCCCAGCTTGCGTTTTGCTTTAAGAAGAAGTAATCTAGGAGGTGTGCCAGGAAAGCCAGGAAAAAGTGGGGATGGGAGAGAGAGAGAGAGAGAAAGAAAGAGAAAGAGAGACTGACAGAGAGAGAGAGAAAGAAAGAAAGAAAGAGGATAGAAGAGAGAGAGGAAAGAGATAAATAAAGAGAGAGAGAAAGAGGAAGGAAGGAAGGAAGGAAGGAAGGAAGGAAGGAAGGAAGGAAGGAAGGAAGGAAGGAAAAGACTGAAAGAGAAAGATGAGAGAAAGAAAAAGAAATAGAGGAAAGAGAAAGAGGAGGGAAAGAAAGGCAGAAAGGAGAAAAGAGTGGAGGGAAAGAGAGAGAAAGTGAAAGAGGAAAAGAAGAAAGGGGAGAGAAAGGAAAAAAGATGAAAGAAAGAAAGAAAGGCTGAGAAAGAGAGAGGAGGGAAAGAGAAAGAGAGACAAGGAAAGAGAGAGAGGAGAGAAAGAAAAAGAAAGAAAGAGAGAGAGAGAGAGAGAGAGAGAGAGAGAGAGAGAAAGAGAGGGAAGGCATACATATCGGTATATCCATTGTATGGCATGGCATCACTTCAGTCGACAGCAGAAAGATACTTGCATTGATTGTTTGAAGCTACAATGACACTGAAAAAAGTGACTTATGACCAACATCTCCACCATCATGTGATCAACATTTAGAGGTTTGGCAACTGACATGTTTATGACAAACTTATGACAGTTTGCCACGTCCTGAGGTCTTTCTGCCATCTTCGGACAAGCAAAGTCAATGGGGAAGCTAGAATCACTCAACAGTCATGTGACCAACTCAACAACCGCAGCAATTCAATTAATAGACCACGGCAGGCAAGGTCGTACAATGGGGCAAAGCTCACCCAACGAGCATGTTATATGTGGAAATAACATATATTTACCTGTTACACCTAAGAAAGTATAGAACCAAAGAGACCCCATCTTTGTTCATAATGTGACCTTCTAGAAAGATATCTGAACACTTATTTAAGCATATCATTTTGTTGTATCTTGTTATTCTGCAAAATGAAAAATATTATGTCCTTGGCTGGAGTGGGGGTTTGTATTTGGCTTGAGATTTAATGTCAGTAATAATAAGTTGTCCTGATATTAATGGAAAATTGGTTAATGATTCATTGTATTCAGAAGAACATAACAGGAAGATGCCATGAGAACAAGGGTGGTTTCCAAAGAAAAGGAAACAGGTGGTATGCAATGTATGTGGCGTAGGGAATTACGTAGTTGGACAGATTGTGAACTCAGGAAAGGAGCAGAGACTGATTCGAACTTGTATATAAAACCCCAGCCTTCCTGGGAAAGATGTCTTCTGCTATGAGCAGAATTCCCTTTTTCAAAAGCTTAATAATAAAGCTCTTGTTTACTGTCTCCAGTAGTGTTTTGTGATTTTTTTTCTCACAGAATGCTTAGTGACAGAAATTGAGCACTATTTGCCAATCTCTTTCTCTCTTTAACCCAGAGCTTGTTGCAAAACCAGAATCTCTTCGCTGCTCAGGAATTTAGCAAGCTGCAAAATCTCCTCTCTGCCGAGGAGACGCAACACAACACCACCCGACAATGCAAGGCCTCCCCTGGGGCTCCTCCAAAAGGGGTTAAGCCGGCTTTCCATTGTGTGATTCATGCACATTTTCCTGGGCTGCTTCTTGGGCTCCTCGAGTCGTAATCAACTTATTGTCACACCTGGCTGAGTGACAGAAACCTTGCCCAGCTGACAGGCACGCGGATGCACTCAAGGGTCCCAGGAGGCACCTCATTTTCATAAAAAATCCTATTGGGGGGATGGTGGAGCTGAATGCGAAATCACAAGACATCGAAAAGGACGAGGAGATGAAAGGGAAAGTGCCAGCAACAAGTCCCAGCACATGCCAGCAAAAATCTGGGGGAAGGAGGAAGAGGAGGAAGAAGATGAGGATGAAGAAGAAGAAGGGGAAGAAGAAGAAGTGGGAGAAGAGGAGGAAGGAGGCAGAAGTGGAAGAAGAGGAGGAAGAAAAAGAAGTGGAAGAAGAGAAGGAAGAAGATGAGAACAAGTGGAAGAAGAAGAGGAGGAAGAAGTGGAAGAGGAGGAAGAAGATGATGAGGAAGAAGAGAAGGAGGAAGAAGAGGAGGAGGAGGAGGAGGAGGAGGAAGATGATGATAAGGAAGAAAAGGAAGAGGAAGAAGTTGAAGTAGAAGAGGAGGAGATGATGAGAAACAAATAATAATAATTAAAAAGACCCAAGATCCAATGTTAGATTAATGCAAATATCTGCCTGCCAGCGAGGGTACTATTTGATTAAACTGGCATACATGAAGTACAATTAGAAAGGTTATTTATAACCAAAAAAATACATAATTCTGTATTTTAATGAGGTGACAATTAGAGCCGACAGTTGCTAATTAACATTAATCTCTTGGCACTGAAAGGCAGGGAGCTTTCGACAATATTTGGTTCTCTTAGCAATGGACACAATTCCTCCCCTCCTCCCCCTGCCAAAATGGAGCTGGTCGCACCAACTGTCCATCTTACACTCAAAAGCTTTCTTCTCAACAAAAGGACCTTTCTTCCTGGTCCCTCCACAAAATCCCAGGTATCTATGGAGATTCTCAGTCCTCCAGGTCATGACTGTCCCAAAGGTGCTTTTTTTCAAGAGGCAACTGGACTTTCTAGTTTTTCTTTGAAGATGTTTCGCTTCTCATCCCAGAAGCTTCTTCAGCTCTGATCCCAGATAGTTGGCCTCTTTTGGTTGTTTTCCCTTCCATGCTGACTGAAAGAGAAACTGAATTTTTATGATGGTGGGCCATGCTGTGCCCTAGAATTCTGCATTTCTTTTGTACAAGCTCTTCATTTTTTCTTCTTTTAAAAGGAGAACCAGTTCAGAATGAAGGAGAAATTTCCTGACAGTGGGAACAATTAATCAGTGGAACAGCTTGCCACCAGAACTTGTGGGTGCTCCATCACTGGAGGCTTCTAAGAAGACAATGGTCAGCAATTTCTCTTGGAAATTGGACGAGGGTCTCCTGCTTGAGTAGGGGGTTGGACTAGAAGACCTCCAAGGTCTCTTCCAACTCTGTTAGTCTGTTTCTCCCATTTGTGAATTAGAACTTCTACAATTTTAAGGGCCTGAGTAGAAGAAGTTTAAATGAGCTCTTTTTTTAGGTGATCTCCGCTGGAGAAGTCCTACCCCAAAGTCTCTTGATGAGAGGATGAGTCAGTGGCCAAGTGTCTGAATTTTGATCACATGACCATGGGCATGCTGCAATGGTCATAAGTAGGAAAAATGGTCATTAGTCAGTTTTTTCAGTGCCATCGTAACTTTGGTCACAAAACTAACCGTTGTAAATTAGGACTAACCTTTAAAAATATGATTGATTGATAGATTAGATAGGTAGACAGACAGACAGATAATGGATGATAGATAAGATAATGGATGGATGGATACCGGTAGATAATGGATGATAGATAGATAGATGGATAGATAGATAGATAGATAGATAGATAGATAGATAGATAGATAGATAGATCAAATGTTTATTGTCAATACACAACATTTGTACAATGAAATTGAAAATAGAGACAGACAAACATACGGAAGGATGGATGGATGAATATGGATCATGGATGATAGATAAATAGGTAGATAGATAGACAGGTAAATATAGATAGATGAAAGAAAGAAAAGGAAAGGAAAGAAAGAAAAGAAAGAAAGAAAGAAAGAAAGAAAGAAAGAAAGAAAGAAAGAAAGAAAGAAAGAAAGAAAGAAAGAAAGAAAAAGAAAGAAAGAAAGAAAGAAAGAAAGAAAGAAAGAAAGAAAGAAAGAAAGAAAGAAAGAAAGAAAGAAAGAAAGCAAGCAAGCAAGCTCAATATATTCTTCTCAGTTTTGGAAACCTGATACTCCAGGCAAAAGTGAGTTAGTGGCAAAGCCAACTTCTCCGCCACCATCATCCTCAGAATTTGAACAGATGGGCCCATCCAATGACACACGATAAGGAAGTATGATAAATTCCGTATTTATCGGGGAAAGTGCAAGAGAGATGGTTCCTCTCTGCATAGTGCAGTTGGCCGGCAAAAATCCGGATAAGCAGTATTAATGTCCCATGGTCAGTATTATTGAACCTCCAAAGCAATAAACTACGAGTCGATAAATATTACATTTGCAACGTACTTAACATTCTCACCACTGTCTCTGGCACTTATTACACATTGTAACCGCAAGTCTACAATACATTATTCATATCTGGTGTGTCAGGGAGTGATGGATTGCTGTAAGAGAGGCTGTCCTTTAAATAAATCAACAAATAAAAATGCAAATGTTAACATTTTAGAGCTACAACTCTCCCCCTCCCCTCCCGTCCTGGATGGGGGGGGGGAGGAANCTCTCCCCCTCCCCTCCCGTCCTGGATGGGGGGGGGGAGGAATGAAAATTTTCACATTCTATCGACAGCTAGTAGAGAGAACAATTAACAACCTACACAGTGAGTAAGAGAGATTAATTTGCCGGTGTCTGCTTTGATCGCCTGCATATGGAACGATATCCGACTTTTCGGGGATGTTACATTCTCCTCCAGGGAAAGGGGAACAATCAACTTTCCCTAACATCACGTGAAGTGTTCCTTGAGATCATGTGAAGTCTTGATACTGCTTTGCAATGCTTTAGTAAGGCCACACATGGAATATACTGCATCCAGTTTTGGTCACCATGATGTAAACAAGATGTTGAGAGTCTGGAAAGAGTGCAGAGAAGAGCAACCAGGATTATGAGGGGACTGGAGGCTAAAACATATGAAGAACGTTTACAGGAACTGGGCCTGGCTAGTCTAGTGAAGAGAAGGACCAGGGGAGACAGGAGAGAAGTCTTCCAATATTTAAAGGGCTGCCATAAAAGGAAAGGGGTCAGTCTGTTCTCCAAAGCATCTGAAGGCCAGATAAGGAAAGCCAAGGCAATCCTAGGCTCCATTCACAGAAGGATAGACTCAAGATCATGTGAAGTTCTGGAATCACTTTATGATGACGTGGTAAGGCCACAATTCTAATATTGCACCCAGATTTGGTCACCAGGATACAGAAAAAGACCCTAGAAAGAGTGCAGAGAAGAACAACAAAGAGGATTGGGAAGGCTGGAGGCTAAAATGTACAAAGAACGGTGGATGGAATTGGATAGGTCTAGTTTGATGAAAAGGAGGATGAGATGATAGCAATCTTCCGATGTCTGGAAAGGTGACCACAAAGAAGAGGGGGTCAACTTATTTTCCAAAGGACCTTCATGCAGGGCGAGAAGCAATAGGTGGAAACTAATCAAGGAAAGAAACAATCCAGATCGAAGGAGGGATTTCCCGACAGTGAGGACAATTAATCAGTGGAACAAGTTGCCTTCAGAAGATGTGGGTGCTCCATCACTAGAGTTTTTTCAGAAGAGACTGGACAGCCATTTGTCTAGAATGGGATAGGGTCTCCTGCTTGAGAAGAGGGTTGGACTAGCAGACCTCTAAGGTCCCTTCCAACTCTTGTTATTCTGGTAATAAATCAGTGGAACAAGTTGACTCCAGAAGTTGTGGATGCTCCATCACTGGAGGTTTTAAAGCAGAGACTGGACAGTCATTTGTCTAGAATGGGATAGGGTCTCCTGCTTGAGGAGAGGATTGGACTAGAAGACCTCCAAGGTCCCTTCCCACTGTGTTATTATTCTGTTAATATTTGCAACCTCCATTGTCCCCATAACCAGGGGTTGCCCCCCCACCAGAAAGTTTAAATAGTTTCTTTTCAGCGTCAAGATTTGCACCGAGAAAAGGTGTTGTCCCAGAGATCCATTTAGCCTTGCGGAGACCATTTTTAGTGGAGAACCTGCTGCTGAAAAAGTCTAAACCTCATTTAGTTATCCGAGGCACCAAAGATCTCCACAGCCGCGGTTCTGAACCGCGCGCAGCTAATTCACATTTTTATTTACTGCAAAGTGTTGAGTGGAAAGGATCTGGAGGGGGGTAATGTTGCACTGTGGGCGATGTTCAATCTGCAGTTCGGGGCCCGGCATATTACATCAAATATTAATTGGTTTAAAAGTCCCCGAATGGCCATCTACCTGATCGGAGATACGCTGGGAAATGCTTGCAATTCTTCCTAACAGCCCCACAACGCAAATTTGCACGATGTAATTTGAGGGGTTGGATTCCATCTACAACCTTTAAAAGGATACCACTGTTGCGACACTCAAAGTGTGTGTGTGTGAGTTTGTTGCTTAATGTGAGCATTACAGGAGATTGCAGGACATGGAAGCCGTGTCAGATTTCTGGGCAGTGGAAACATTAGATGATTTAGAGCCGTGGTGGCAAACCTGTGGCACACAGAGCCATTTGTGCAGGCACGTGAGCCCCAGCCAAACTTACCTGCACTGCACATGCACGTGCCTCCCAGCTGATTTTTGACCCTTTTGAGGCCTTTTTCGTCTTCCTGAAAGCTCGAGGGAAGCCTCTACAGCCTCTGAAGGCCAAAAAATGGGCCCGTTTTGGCACTTCTGGTATTTCCAGAAATACCAGAAGTGAAACTGAAAATGCCAAAACTGGCCTGTTTTTCAGCCTCCAAAGGCTGCAGAGGTTTCCCTCAAGTCCCTAGGAGGGTGAAAATGGCCTCCCCTGGGTCCACAGGCCCTCTGGAGGCTGAAAACGGTCACTTCAGGTATTTCCAGAAGGCCTGTTTTTCAGCCTCCCGAGGCTGCAGAGGCTTCCCTTGAGCCTCAGGGAAGCCAAAAAAGGCCTGAAACGGACCGAAAATCAGCTGGGAGGCACGCGCATGAGCAGTGCACATAAGGGGATGTGTGTGTGTTGAACGTGCATGCACAGGGGGGCAGGGTGCATTGCCTTCTGAGTGCTGGCATGCGCGCATGTGCACGTGCACAATTTTCAATATGGGACCCCCACAAGGTTAATCACCACTGATTTAGAGCAAGGTTTTTCAACCCTGGCAAGTTTTAGATGTGTGGAGTTCAGTTCCCAGAATTCAGATCCTGACTGGCTCAGGGTTGACTGAGTCTTCCCTCCTTCCAAGGTGGGTAAAATGAGGACCTAGATTGTTGTGGGCAAGAGGCTGACTCTATAAACCACTTAAAGAGGGGCTGTAAAGCACTGTGGAGCAGTATATAACTCTGAGTGCTATTGCGATAGATAAATAGATAGATAGATAGATAGATAGATAGATAGATAGATAGATAGATAGATAGATAGATAGATAGATAGATAGATAGATAGATAGATAGATAGACAGACAGACAGACAGACAAACACACACACGCTGCCAGCTGGTGTTCGTGGACCCTGGGATTTTAATTGATGTGAGGTTTGTCCCACGGAGAATTGGTTGCAATGGTTACCGTGGATTTTGTAAATTAGATTGTTTCTTTCATCTTTCTCTTATCTTGTCTTTCGCTCTGGAGAATTCCTGGTGGAGTGTGACTGTGAGTTTGTGAGCAATTGCTACCTCCCTATCCAGTGGTGGGCTTCAAAAAGTTTTCCTACCGGTTCGTTGTCAGTGTGTGCTTTCCGCATGCACAGAGTTTGCAACTCACCTACTGCTGCAAGCCCTGTGTGCAAAAGAGGTGACACGTGGCACTCAACTGTGCCACACGAAGCAGCTGAGGTTGAAAAACAGGAAGTAAAGGGTCAGAATAGGGCCGGTGGGAAGGCCCAGCAGCTGATCGTTGGCGTGAACCTTTCCACTCAGAAATGATCGTCGGAGCTACTGGTTCAGTCGAACCGGGCCAAACCAGTAGAATCCCACCACTGTCCCTATCCCAAGACCCACCACAAGACTCTCGCTGACAACTCACCCCTGACCCATTACAAGACCCACACCTGAAGCCCTTATAAACAGAAGAACACTGACATCCCCTAAATTCCGCTGAAGAAGATACCTAGCCTGGTAACGAAACGTCCGGAAACCAGCCCACAAGCTTGGAGAACGAATCTCTATCCTCACACATTGGGGTCTTCAGAGCTCTTGAATCTTGTCCATTCCTCTCTTTCCCGAACGAGGTTTCCCTCGGCTGTTGGTGTGTGCTCTGCACAACACCTACCTTGACTTGATCTGCTAGAAAAGGGTGTTGTGCAAATTGAGTTTCATTGAGGGCCGCATCAGGGTTGTGTCTGATATCGGGGGGGGGGGCGGGGGGTGAGGTGGGTGTGGTGGGTTGGGGGGCCCCATGGCCAGGATGGGCATGGCCAACTCAACGTCACGTGTCCAGGGGCACCTGTGGTGGCTAAGTTCTAAGCGGACGTTCCCTTCAAGAAGGTCCCTACTCACTCTTCCATCTATAATCTCCTTTCCTTTACCTCCGCTACCCTCCTTCCGCTCCTCCCTACTCTCATCCCTTCTCCTCATTCCTCCTTCTTTGTTTTCCTTCCATTGCCTCTTCCATCTTTCATCTTTGTCTTTTCCTCTTTCCCTACCTCCTTTCCTGTCCCTTCTTTGCATGCTCAAATGCAAAAGGGGAAACATTTATCCTTTCGTTTTGTTTTAGTTATGCTTTACTAGCCCTCTGCCAGCAAAAACAGAATGGGGGGGGGGGAAGGAGATGCGCCTCGTTTTTTTCTGGCAGAAGGCTTCATTTTTCGTGGCTAAAAAGGGGGCCAGGGGGCTGCGTATGCCCCCCCCCAAGCTCTGTTTTCGCTGGCAGTGGCATCAAAGGCCGGTTCTTTGCTGTTTTCAGGGTGGACCTGCAGGCAAGATCTAAGCACCCCACAAGCCCTGGGAGTTGAGTTTGACACCCTTGTGCTGGAACTTTAAATTATATGTGCTACAAACTCATTCCATCCTCCCCTCTCTCTGTCTCTCTCTCTCTCTCTTTCTGTCTTTCTCTCTCCTTCCTGTTAAGGCTCTGGTGTGGTTCAGCAAAGATTTGGTCACTTCGCAAAGCAAATCGGGAGGGTTCAACCGCTAAGTACAGCTTGTAACAGACCTGCTGACAGATCTTTAACTTTACTGACATCCCGGCAGCTATAATTCTCCATATTGATTCATTTAGTTAGTTACACCTGCAATCTAAGCTTATCACCCACCCGGTGACAAATGGAGGCCGACCTGCTGGCCCAAGCAGCTTTGGCTGATGAAGATTAGGATGGGTTGAGGGTTTTGTGCAGAAGTATACTCGCCTGTTGAAACCATTTTCAATTAAGAGAAGCCCCTGAGTAAGGGGAAAGACAAGCGGGACTCTTTAACCTAGTCGATTATAGTAACACGGGACACAAACAGGGAGAGCGGAGGAAGAGACGGAGAAAATATATTCATACGTAACAAATATTTTGGAAGTCCAACTTAGCAATTGCTTTGCTCTATCCCCGTGATGGCGAACCTATGGCAGGCGTGCCACAGGTGGCACGCAGAGCCATTTGTGTGGGCATGCGAGCCCCAGGAAAACTTACCGCACATGCGCACTCCTCCCAGCTGATTTTTGGCTCGTTTGAGGCCTTTTTCGGCCTCCCAGAGGCATGAGGGAAGCCTCTGCAGCCTTTGCAGGCTGAAAAATAGGCCCATTTCGTCACTTCTGGAAATACAGGAAGTGATGAAATGGGCCTATTTTTTGGCCTGCAAAGGCTGCAGAGGCTTCCCTCAAGCCTCTGGAAGGCTGAAAAAGGCCTCAAATGGGCCGAAAATCAGCTGGGAGGCACAGTGCAGGTAAGGGGGCTGTGGTGGTAGGGAATTGCATGCGCATGCACAGGGGACATGGCGGGAGCACGTGCATTGCCTTTTGGGTGTCGGCACCTGAGCATGCGCCTGCAAGCACACACGCAATTTTTGCAACAGGAACTCAAAAAGGTGAGCTACTACTGCTCTATCCTATCCCATCTCATAGGGCTGGAAGAAACCTTGGAGGTCTTCTAGGCCAGAGGTATAAAACACAACGCCTGTGGGCCAGAACTGGGCTGCGACGTGGTCAGATCAAGCCTGCAGAGCCATTCTGGAAAATGTAAGAGACCGGCCTACGTAGCTTTGGCCCGGTCTACCCAATGCAAAAAGGAAACATGCCAGCAGTTTGGGAGGGTAGTGTAAAGCTGGCCATACCTACCCAGTCAGCCACGCCCAATGACACCAAGCTGGCCACGCCCACTCAGGCCCCTGAGGTCAACCCCAGCCCTGATGCAGCCCTCAGTGAAATTGAGTCTGACACCCTTGTTCTTGGCCAATGCACTGCTCAAAGCAGGAGACCTCATCCCATCCTGGATAAACGGTTGTCCCGTCTTTTTTTAACCCTAATATAGGCATCATTGAGTTGGTTGTGTTTGGGTATCTGGATCAGAACATAAGCATTGTAAAATGTTGCCCCCATCCTAAAGTCACGGAACTAGGATTTGCGATCCTTTTTGCCGGTTTCTGGCAATAAAAAGCCATATTTGGAAGAACGAGTTCGTTTAACGACCAGGCTGTTGGCTTAATGTGTGATTTGCTTAACCACCGTGAGAAATCACAAAAAGTTCCAGCCAGGTCTAGTCACGTGGGTGCCTCAACTTACAACCATAGACTCACAACTGTACTTCATAAGTCGAAGACCACCTACACAACCAAAACTGGTGGCTGCAGCTGGGCAGGCAGATAACTCAGACCAAGACCCAGAGATCAAATTGTCTCCTGATCATTTGGATATATAGAATATACAGAATAGTCCTTGACTTATGACCATCATGGAGCCCGTGATAACACTGTCAGAATTTGTGACGGTTTCCAAACAGTGTGGTTCTGTGACTGACCCAAACTTATGACTTTTTTGGTTGGCTGTTGTTAAGTGAAAGTCACCACAGTCACGAAGTGAATCCATGGTCACTAAGCAAACGCCACAGTTTTTGAGTGAATTAACGGTTCGCTAAGGCCGTTGTTTTGATGAAAACCAGCCGTAAATGTGGAACACTGGTGTAGGTATGTGACCACGAGTGGAGTGGAAGAGCAAATCAGGTCATAACTAACTCGCAGATACGTCCTTTGGAATTTCGAATGGTTTCTAAGTGAGAGGTCATAAAACAAGGACTACCTACATCAATTCCCAAATGTTCCTTAAAAGTCAAAATTGGATTAAAAATGCCAAATTCTTAAGGTTCGTTCAAATTTCCTTTCACTAACATAGTAGAGAGCAGAAAGAAACCTCTTGGAGCATGACTACTTTGCTATCTGGGAAATTAATTTCTGCAAGTATATTTTTTGTTATTCATTTACTGCACATCCAATGAAATGAATATTGTCCCTGGGCAATTTAAGGCTCGGGGGAGGGGGGGGCAGGAAGAGGAGAGGTGCAGCCACATGTCATCAGCAGAGAGGACAGGTAGAACCCGGGTGGAGTCAAGAGAACAATCAGCCTGGAACTCTTGCATTCCCACAAACAGTGCTAACTCTGATCTTTCTTGAATTCCCATGACTTTCCATTAGCGCTAATTTAGTGGTGACCGTTAGCTGACTCGATTATTCTGTTTAGGCATGAGCAATAAAGCTGTTCAACTGGACCTTAACATGCGGTCATCATTCTTTGCAAAGCCAGCTAGGTGATTTTGGGCCAATCGGCAAGAGACGGTGAGTTCCAGTCCTGCCTTAAACATGAAAGCCAGCTAGGTGTTTTTGGGCCAATCAGCAGGAGACGGTGAGTTCCAGTCCTGCCTTAAACATGAAAGCCAGCTAGGTGTTTTTGGGCCAATCAGCAGGAGACGGTGAGTTCTAGTCCTGCCTTAAACATAAAAACCAGCTAGGTGTTTTTGGGCCAATCAGCAGGAGACGGTGAGCTCTCGTCCCACCTTAGACCTAAAAGCCAGCTGGATTACTTAGGATCAGTCCTTCTCTCTCTCTCTCAACTCACCTCACCTCACAGGGTTGTTGTTGGGAAAATAGGAGGAAGATGTGTTGGATATGTTCGCCACTTTGAACAATTTGTAAAAATGATACAAGTGGGATACAAAATAAATAATTAAGATCAAATCAAATCAAATCATGGTGGTGCCTGTACCAGCCCTCTTACCGCCAAGCTCCTTGCTGCATTGGGGAGGTAGCTGCCGTCACAAGCTCCTTCTTGACGGCTGTCACTCCAGGAGATGTGGTGGAATCCTTCCCAGACATCCCTGTGGAAAAAGGAGAAACTTTTGTAGCCGTCTTTTCTTGCTTTGTCTGATTTTTAACAGTGGGCCCATGCAGCAAGCTATTCTTTGTGGAGCTTTAGATATGGTGAATGTATATTTTGAGGGTCGCTTGGGAGTCTTTATTTTTTAAAAATACGTTTTTATTATTTTTTTGTTTCAACAAACATATGATTGGATGAACAGTGTGGTTCCAGAGTGTTTTACAGTTTAGAACAAATATGACAAGAATTTCATATTTAATACTGTTGACATTCTTATATAATTTGATATTAATACACATATTTTCTTAAATTATCAATCTTAATTATTCAATATTACCATGTGCTATTTTTGTGTTAATCTCTGTATTCTTGACATCACTTCTTTTATTTTAGATACTATATTAATAATAATATTTGCAGTGTTTAACAAGTTATATAATTCTAATAACCATTCATACATTCATATTAAATTATATTTTCCATTATTTATCCTTTTTTTGGTTTTCCAGGGTTGCCTGGAGTCTTAATTGCATCTCCGCTACCACCCCCGAGTAGAATTGGCATCACGTCTGTGGTTTCAGCCTGTGGCAGGCAGCTATTCTCCAAGGAGCAGCGGGCCAAATCTTGAAAACTTTGCCTTGAAATTTCGGGCTTTGGAACAGGGAGAAGGGAATTCCCACAGCTTCTTGTATATTTGCACAAGAACTGGGAGAGTTTCAAAAACGAACATGGAACCATCTGGCAAGGAATCATGGATGGAAATTGAACAAGAAGAGAGATTCAAACCAAGAAATAAGGAGAAATTTTTCTGAGAGTGAGAACCATCAACCCATGGAACAGAAGTTGCCTTCGGAAGTTGTGGGAGTTTCATCACTGGAGACTTTCAAGAAGAGGCTGGACTTCAGGAATGTGTCCTGTCAGAAATGGTGTAGGGTCTATTGCTTGGGCAGAGGGTTGGACTAGATGACCTACAAGGTCCCTTCCAACTCTGTTAATCTGTTAAATCTTAACGTGCTTGTGCTATCACTTTGCTGAACACCTACTTCTCACATTGCTGTCTGATGTGTATGTATCTTTAAATGTATATTTATCCATGTTGTATGACTATATTTCATGGCTTTTTCCCCAGTTCTTTTTCTTCGACTCTGGCATCTCCTGGTACAGCGATGTCAATAAATTATGTTTTGGGTTTTGACAGCTGTGATTGTTTATTGTTATTATTAAATTAATGATTTTATTATTTTTATTATTTATTTCTTATATCTTATTTTATTTATTAATTAAAATATATATTATCCTACAAGATCTTCACCTCCACCTCCTCCTCCTTCTTCCTCCTCCTCCTCATCTACCTCCTCTTACTGCTACTATGATGATTATGATTATGATGTTGCTTTGCATGTTCACTGAGAGCTTCTGTATAGGAGACAAATTCCTTCTGTGTGTAATCACACTTTTAACCAAATACCCATTGCTAACCGATAGTGTTCAGTGAGTTTTGTCCCATTTTATGCGCTGTCTTGCCACTGTTGTTCAGTGAATCACTGCAGTTGTTAAGTTAGTCACACGGTCGTTAAGCGAATCTGGCTTCCCCATCGACTTTGCTTGCCAGAAGATCGTAAAGCTGCAACTGTCATAGATGTGAGTCGGTTGCCAGGCGTCTCAATTCTGATCACGGTACCATGGGGATGCTGGAACGGTTGTAAGTATGAAGAACGGTCATGTCACCTTTTCCAGTGCCACTGTAACTTGGAACGGTCACTAAATGAAGTGTTGTCAGCTGAGGGCAACCTGTTTAAGCAAAATGGACTCCTTGCTCATTTGAATGAATATTCCCTTTGTTTGGCTGAGCTTCTCTTGTTCCTATCCAATGTTCTGTCCTAAGCTTCCCCAAAAAGCACTAAGCAGACTCTTTGTCCCGGCAAAACCCCTTTTATTCAACGAAGGTGAATTTCTTGTATCCACATTCAGCCAAAGGCCTGGCAAACAGTCTTCCAAGGTGTAATGAGGAGCACAGGCCTCATCTAGCCTGGAGAGCTGCCAAGCAACTATTTCCAAACCCAGTGCTGACAAGGAAGGACTCAGCACGAGTCTCTGAGATGCACAGACAGATCTTTACACTGCTGAAACAAACTGTTTCTTACAAAAGCTCCCTCCCCTTTTGCTCCTCTTTTAATCCCTAGAGGAGGGGCCATTCATCATTCATCTGTGGCCTTACTTCCCTTGTTCCTTAGCTGTTCCCTTGGCAGCTCTGCGCACGCACACACGGGGAATAGGCTCTGGCTGTTCTTCTTCCCCACTGATCTCCGACTCCAAAGGCAGCTGATAACCATCAGATGGTCTTGGCCCCATCTCTGCCTCCAACGCAGAGCCCTCATCTGAGCTTTCCCCAGACTCCAGGACTGGCCCATGTGCCTCCCAAACCTCCTCACTGTCTGACTCCGCTAGCCGCCAGCAGGCCACAACATCCAAGAAGAAAAATTGAGATGACATCAGAAGTCACTGCTCCCCACAGATGTGGAGGAAAGCTGGACATTTGATTCCATGTAGCATTGTCGGACATTGCATGAAATCAATGGGACAAAAAAAGGAGCACACAACCGTCGCCACCGGGACGCCTTTTGGATCTGCTCCAGAATCTCCAATAACCCTTCTGTCGATGGAAGCAGGGAAGACCATCTGTTAATTATTCCTAATCATACTTTTGATGGCCAGCCAACGTACACCAGCCTATGATTTTCCTAGCAAATGGCTCTGAAAGAGGGAGTGTGCAATAAAAGGGGAAGAGAAGAGGAACTGGGCAGGGAGGTCAGCCTGCTTTTCAGATATTTAATTCACAAGGAAGAATTTTGAAACAATGGAGGGTAGCAAGCCTCATCCATGGTAGTTGCAAGAGAGGGCAGGGGAGGGAGAGAGGGAGGGAGGGAGAAAGTGAGAGGGAGGAAGAGGAGAAAAAGAAAGAGGAGGGGAAAGAGGAAAAAGATGGAGGAGGAGGAAGAAGGAAGGAAGGAAGGAGGAGGAGGAGGAGAAAGAGGAAGAAGAAAAGGAGGAGGAAACGAAAGAAGAAGAGGAGGATAGAAGAAAAGGAAGAAGTAGGAGAACGATGGAGGAGGAGGAAGAGGAAGAAAAGGAAGGAGAAGGAGAAAGAAGAAGAAGAGGAGGAGGAAGAGGAAAAAGAAGAGAAGAAAAGGAAAGAGGAGATAGAGGAAGAGGAAGAAGAAAAGGTGGATGAAGAAGAGGAAGGAGGATGAGATTTAGATAAAGACAGATAAAGGGAAAAAAAAAAACACAAAGTAAGAATTGCCCCTGAAAACTACACGGATTGCAACAGGGCTTTTTTTCTCCAGCTTGAACTGATTGCATGGAGCAATCTTATGAGACAACTATTAGAATTCATGGCGCGCTCCAGAAAAGAGCTGAAATGTCAGCCGAGTAGAGAGCACAAGTAATGGATCCTGAACTCCTGTTAGTCAAAAATAGTTTTGTTTCAAATTAGAAATTGATTTCTTTTGGACACCAGACCTTTTGCCAGCTTTCCAACATTTGTAGCGGAGCTTTGCAAGAGATTAACCTGCACCCTCTGGTTCAGGGAGCCCTCTGATGATCCCTTTCCAAAGTTTCTTTGCAGCAGAAGTCTTTCTCTCGTTTTCTCTCTCCCTCTTTTTTAAAAATAAAATAAAGTAAAATATCTGCGTTATTCAACAGGGCAATGGGTTCGTTCCCAGGAGAGGAACACACATTTTTCCCTTTCTTGGTAGGCTTCTGCTGACACCCATTGCAAACCGGTTGACAAGTTTAAAAGGAGAGAAAAAGGAAAGGGCAGAGTGTGAAACTATCCAAAAAGAAGGAAAGAAAGAAAGAAAGGAAGGAAGGAAGGAAGGAAGGAAGGAAGGAAGGAAGGAAGGAAGGAAGGAAGGAAGGAAGGAAGGAAGAAAAAAAGAAAGAGAAAAGCAGCATTTGGGTGACGAAAAGGTTAGGGGAGGATTTGCAACAAAGCCCAAAACTCCTCCGCTTTGTGTATTTTCACAGGCGGGAGAAAAAGTACTTTGCTTTGTTCCTAAAAGTGCAGCTGCTGAGCCAAAAGCAGGAAAAACATTTGTCATTAAAATATCTCTGGCTCAGATGATGCTGTTTTCCTGAGATTAGGATATGGGGAAATTTGGGGAACATTTAGAAAAATTGCACAATAAAAATTCACTTCTGGAATGGCTTCTATCCCCTCCAAAATCACGTCTCGTTCTCCTTTTTTTCTTCTTTCTGATTGGGTGGTAATAGCAATAGCACTTAGATATATATAACGCTTCATGGTGCCCTCTTAAAGTGGTTTACAGTCAGCCTATTGTCCCCAACAATTTTTACCGACCTTGGAAGGATGGAAGGCTGAGTCAACCTGATGATATTTGAACTGCCAAATGGCAGTCAGCTGGCAGTCAGATAACAGATAACAGATAATCAGAGTTGGAAGGGACCTTGTAGGTCATCTAGTCCAACCCCCCACCCAAGCGGGAGATCC
Organism: Laticauda laticaudata; assembly: GCA_004320025.1. Lineage (NCBI taxonomy): Eukaryota > Metazoa > Chordata > Lepidosauria > Squamata > Elapidae > Laticauda > Laticauda laticaudata. The sequence goes on along the minus strand of BHFT01013857.1, from coordinate 3,690 downwards.
TACACCATTTCTGACCAATGGCAGTCCAATCTCTTCTTGACAGTTTCAAGTGATGGCGCTCCCACAACTTCTGAGGGCAACTTCTGCTCCATGGGTTGATTGTTCTCACTGTCAGGCTCACTTAACAGACATGTCATCAACTTAACAATTGCAGTGATTCACTTAACAATGGTGGCAAGATAGGTCATAAATTGGGGTAAAACTCACTAAACAAATGTCTCATTTGTAGTAGTAAAACAGCTTGCCTCCAGAAGTTCTAAAATGCTTCAACGCAGGAAGTTTTTAATACGAGATTGGGCAACTATTTGTCTGAAGTGGTGTAGGGTTTCTTGCTTAAGCAGGGGGTTGGACTAGACAACCTCCAAGGTCCCTTCAAACTCTACTCGAATCCTATTCTAATTCTAATCTGTTCTGTTCTGTTCTGTTCATTTAGCAACAGACATTTGGAGCTTAATTATGGATGTAACTCGAGGACTGCCTGCATTGGTGCAGAATAAAATAAAAGGGCCACTTCCACAAAAGATTTAAATGCAATTCGGTAGGTCTGATTTGAATGCAATGAGACCGAGATTAAAGGGGAAGCAGACTGGAAAATGGAGTTTGCAAAGGGAAGAATGAATTGCTCACAAAGGCTGTGACTTTAATAGCCCAGATTACTGATCTGATAGGCATACCTGCTGGATCTCCAAGGCACTGACGCATTTGCTTGTGCTCACAGACATAGAGAGAAAGTACTAAATAAGTAATAAATGGAAAATGTTGGATGGGTGTAATGAATTATAAATAACGGCAAAACCAGCAAGAGTTGTATCGCTACAGAAAAGTGTTTAATGCATTTAAGACAGCAGGGAACGCAGAAAAATATATAAACATATCCTGCTGGGTAATGCCGTTTTGTATTTAGTTTAGTTTTACTTTATTGTCCTTGCACCCTGTACAACGAAATTAAATATTATCTTCAGTGTATATGTATGACTATGAAAATAAAACAAAAACACACATCCTTCACATTCTATACATTGTATTTAAAACCCCAGATATTGGATTAATATTGCACTATACGGTAGAATTCAATAGAGTTATTATCCTGGAAGCTGTTTTTCAGCCTATTTGTCCTTGTTTTTATTATCCTGTACCACAGTGGTGAGATTCAAATTATTTTACTCCCGGTTCTGTGGGTGTGGCAGGGGAAGGATACTGTAAAATCTCCAGTCAGAGGTGGGATTTGCCTGTTCTCCGAACGACTCAAAATTTCTGCCACCGGGAAACATGGAAATTAAAAGAAATATCTAATGATGAAATAATAATTAAAAAAAATTCTACATTGCGCTGAACTAGGTCGCTTAACATTAGAATTTAACGAATGAGATACTTCAGAATTTTATGAAATATGGAAAAAATTATGATTGGAAGGATATGAAAAGAAATCAAAAAAATGCAAAATAAGAATCAAAGAGTTTATATTACAAAAAACACCTAAAATAGAAATGAATATGAAGAATTTCAATGTAAAGATATACATAGATGTGTGCATGTATGTGTATGTATGTATGTATATATATATATATTTGTTTTCTTAAGTTTTGTGTGTACTTACATGCATGGTATTCAGTTTTGTTCGGGTATTTTCCTACGTCATTGTAGTTGTGCTTTTAATCAACATCGTTGTAAAACCGTCTTAGAGTAGACGGTAGTAGTGGCTTCTGTATTGTGTTCGTCTGTGAGTCAGATTTATACCATATATATATATATATGGTATACTGTCTGATGACATTCTGATACTATAATATTGTAAAGACTGCTGACATACTGCATGTCAAAACATCACCACGTTCAAATGTTTTTAAACTTCAATTTTCAATAAAAATCATTAAAAAAAATTCCACGACCAGTTCGCCAGAACTGGTCAGAACCTGCTGAATGCCACTTCTGCTCTTAATCCAGACACCTGCTTATCAAAAATTATTACATTCTATCTATAAAAATAAAACACAAGCGCACATCTTTCACATTCTATACATGGAATTTAAAACCCTTGGTATTGCATTAATATTGTACTACACAGTAGAATTCAAAAGAGCTACTGTCCTGGGATAGAAGCTGTTTTTCACTCTATTTGAACTTGTTTTTATTGTCCTGTGCTATCTGCCACATGGTAGCAGTTCAAAAAAAGGGTTCCCAGGATGAGAGGATCTTTGAGAATATTTTGAACTTCCTTAAGGCAGCGGGAGCTGTAAAGCTCTTCCAAAGAGGGGAGAGGGCACCCCATGATCCTCTGGGCAATGACGTTAACCCTCTGGAGTTCTGGCCTATCTGCCATTATGTAATCGGCAAACCCTACACAGGTGCAGTAATTTGTATTTGCTTTAAAGAACACAGAAAAATTATGGCTTGGATACAAAGAATGGACCCATCGGTACTTTGTGTTGAGATATTCCAATTTCTTTTTTATTTTCTCACTGGGAGTCAACTCAGACCGGCCAGCACAGCTGCCTCAATACTAAAATTGACATTTCAATGGAAATTGTGTTTTTCGTTTATGTTTTAAGACCATTAACGTTTGTCCATGGTGGCTGATCAGCCAGAAAATGAAAATAAATGATGAAGGTTTTCAGGAACATGCTTAATTATTAGGGACCACCAAAGTTCAGTGTTTAAAGGGTTAGCTAACTTAACTATGATTCAAAGGGAAGATTAAATGCAAACTTCTTAGAGGAGGCATGAGATACTTTTTTGAAGGCACTCTTATGTCTGTGTACTGATTTTAACAAATTTATATGGTCTGGAGAAGTATTTCCCAACATTTTTTAAGACATGTGGATTTCAATTCCCACAATACCCCTGACTAGGGTATTCTGGGAGTTGAAGACACTACAATTGGGGAGAAGTCAAACGCTATTAGGTCTGTTGTCTTGGTGGTCCTTCATACCTCCAACATGCTTCCTTGCCATCCATCTATCTATTCATCTATCTATCTGTCTGTCGATTAATCCATCCACCCATTAAATATCTATCCATCCAATATCTATCTGTCTGTCTATCATCTATCTGTCTTTATATCTGTCTGTAGATCTTCTTCTTCATCATTATCTTGGCCATCTATCCATCCATTATCTATCCATCCATTATTTATCTTTCTTTCTATCCATCCATCATCTATTTAACCATCCATCATCCATCCATTATCTATCTTTCTATCTCTCCATCCATCATCTATCTATCTATCTCCAACCATCCATCCAATCCATCCATTATCTACCTACCTACCTACCTACCCACCCAATCCCGGGGTCTTCAAACTTGACAGCTTTAAGCCTTGTGGACTTCAACTCCCAGAATTCCTCCTCCAGTCATGTTAATGCAGGAATTCTGGGAATTGAACTCCATAAGTCTTAAACTTGCCAAGTTTGAAGACCCTTGATCTAATCTATGTACCATATATTTAAAATGTCTATCATTCTCAAATATTAAAATTAAAAAAGCAATAGATACCAATATTGTTGGTACTCATCCTGCCTCCCAGAACCAATGAACGACACCTACCGAGGCACCACTGTATCATCGGGTTTGCCTCACTTAAGGGCCTGTCACATAGGCCGACGGATGCAAAAAGGAATGTAAAAAGGACACAGCGGACGAGAAAATGTTCCATCCGTTGTTATCCGCTCTCAAAAGTGCCCCAAATTTGCA
>BHFT01013856.1:0-24017 GCA_004320025.1 Laticauda laticaudata | reverse complement strand
GCAGAGGTGCTAGTCAACTGGTTCTGACCAGTTTTGGAGAACCGGTAGCGGAAATTTTGAGTAGTTTGAAGAACCAGCAAATACTACCTCTGACTGGCCAAGCCCCCATCTCTTTTCTGCTCCCGAGTCCCAGCTGATTGTCTGGGTCTTCTCTGGTTGCCCTGCACAGGAGAATGGAGCTGGAAAGCAGGTTGTCAAGCCCGAAATTGACATCTGCGTAGCCATTTTATTTAGCCTCATTATATATTCCTTTTCTTTCTTTCTCTTTGCTGGTTAAGGGGGGAAGGGTTTTGGGCTTGCCACATTTCTAAGGTGGGAGGAGTAGAGGTAGAGAGAGTTGTTTAGGCTAGGTGGTTCTCCTTCCCGTGGGAACAAAAGCTGACCTTGCTGAGACCTGGAGATGGAGATTGATGACATCAGGTAACATTGATTTACTTCTATTGGGGAATGTGACTTTTGCGGGCTGTTTCTAACTTTTAATGTTGGGGGTAATTCTGGGTTGTGTCAGATCTGGAATTACAACAGACTTTGCCAATTAGATGCTTTCCTAAATAAATTTGTTTTGGAAGATGGGATTTTGCTCTTTTCTTTTTAAAAGGATTTCATCACTTGGAAACCTGACACAGGTGAGTAGGGTGGGGAGGGAATGGGAATTTTGCAATAACTTTTCCCTGCAATGCCCACAAAGCCATGCCCACAGAACCGGTAGTAAAAAAAAATTGGAATCCCACCACTGGGACAGAGTGGAACTTTGTGGGATTTTAATATGTCCATTTTGAATTCTGCATCCTGCCTGGAATCATCATGTGTGAGTTGGGTAGCCACATCCAATCTATCTGACATAATAATAATAATAATAATAATAATAATAATAATAATAATAACAATAACAACAACAACAACAACAACAACAATATAAGCGCACCAACGTGCCTACCATCCCTGTCCTATTGTTTCTTTTATTTTTCTCATATTAGGCATGCAGAAATTATCCACGGTAATCAGTCATTCCGAGACAATATAATCTCCAACTGATTTATTAGGAACAGCTCTGGTAATTCTAAGGCATTTCCAAAAGTGAAAGCCATTTTCGCACGTTACACAAAATCCATCTTCTCTCGTCCCACTTCATTAATCACGAGAGCCAATTAACTGCAGCTGGAATTTCTTAATGCGACGACATACAGAATAACCTTGAACTTTCCAACTCCTCCACCCCACTTTCATACTTGGCAGCTGAATCTCAGAGCTGACATCTTATATGTATCCATTTATTCATAACTATGTTTATACTTGTACCTATTATCTTGTAAGCAATTGACAAATCAAATCAAATCAATCAAGCAATCGTATGTAACAATAAAACCTGTCTCACCTTGTTTGGACCGGACGGCTTCCTTCTTCATGCTGTCCCAAAGAGTCGGGCTGTTGGTTTCACTACTGAACCCCATGCTCTTCGCCCCCAAATCGATCCTTTCGTTTCCTTCTGGTGCTCTGAAGCTTCTCCTAGAGGATGTCCTTAAAAGGCAACCTTCGCAGTCCATCTTGGGGGAACTAGAAGAGAAAGAAAAAAAAAGGAAGAGTGGGTTATATGGATGTCTTTTTTTTTTAAAGGTGCTTGTCTTCAACCTTCCACATATTCCTGTTTTAATATCAAAATTAGAACACAGAATTCTAGGGCTGGAAGGGACCTTGGAGGTCTTCTAATCCAACCCTCTATCAAGCAGGAGGCCCTGTACCATATCAGACAAACAGCTATCCAGTCTCTTCTTGAAAGCCTCCATTGATGGAGCACCCACAACTCCATAAGATAAACTGTTCCATTGTTTAATTGTCATTAAATTTCTCCTTAGTTCTAGGTTCCTTCTTTCCTTGAGGGTTAGTGCTGACCCGCAGTTGACTAGTTTCTTGAGTATAGATATGAGCCTGTAGTTGGAACTTAACATGTAGTGAACAAGGACACATGTCCAGTTTTGTAACTATTAAGATTAACAGATTAACAGAGTTGGAAGGGACCTTGTAGGTCATCTAGTCCAACCCTCTGCTCAGGTTGGAGACTTAATAGAATAGAATGGATGGTGGGGAAAGGAAGGATTTATATTCCTTGAAGACAGCTGGTCATTTGCATTCTTTTTAGAGGGTCGTTGAGGCCATGTGGAGGTTTATCTGTGTCCTCAGGATCACCTGAGTAGTGCTAACGGTTCCTGAAGTCTGCAATTTTTTCTGGAAATCCGTTATGGAAATGACTACAGGAACCATTTGCACCACTCAGATGACCCTGAGGACACAGACAACCCTCTAAAAAGGATGCAAATTACCAGCTATCTGCAAGGAGTATAAATCCTTCCCTTCCCCACCATCCAGTCAGAGCTGAAGAAGCTTCTTGGAGCAGAAGCAAAACATCTTCAAAGAAAAACAAGAAAGTCCAGTTGCCTCCTGAAAAATGCACCTTTGGGACAGAGAAAAAGAGAATTTCATTGTCACTTACACCCTTTTATCTAAAAATTTTGCCCAAATGAACCACTCAATGTTATGATTTCCTCTGATGCTTCCAGGCCTGGCTTTGGAGACAGAATGGAAATTAAAAAAAAAAAAATCATTCAGGAACCACCACCCCCTTTGTAAGATTGTTCCTTAAAAACAAAATGAGGAGGTGGGATGGGGAGTGTGGGCGAAGATAAGAAAGGATAGGAGAGAAAAGAGAAGAGAGAGAGAGAGAGAGGAAAAAAAGTTAACCTTTTGTTTTATTGAATTAAAATGCCATGGCAATGCCGATGTAGCCTTCAGAGACTAAAATACTTTTTTTTTTGTTTAAACCGAGAAGAATAGCTGTCATTTCATAGACACATAGAACAATTACTTGATGGGAAGCCTTCTGACAAAAAGAAGATTGGTATTCCTGTCATAGAAAAAAATAAATAAATGCATTATATAGGGAGGGGTAGGTGGGTGGTTTGAGGATTAAAAAAAAAAACCCAGTGCAGACCTCTGAGAGTTGCATAATTTAAAACTGCGTTTGGCGCAATTTGAATTTTTCTTCAGGGAGGCGAAGTTAAATACCTTTAATTTGTTCTAATTATTTCAAATTTGCAAGTTAATTACGGCTGACGGTTAAATAACAAAAAGGACGCATCCTCTCGGCAGAGTTTTACCTCCTACCCCTCTTGCATTACTTAAGCCTGATTTTGAGTCTGCATGAATTAACTTTCTAAATAATTGCACAGTTTGACTTAATGGCTTTGGAAAATGAGCCTTCTGATCCTCGGAATAACCATTAACGGACATTAGAAAGGCTACTGGGACCCGTGTATAGCTTACATTTCAAAGTATTTTTTAATGGGGTCTTATTTACCAAGTTGTACGTACTGCTCAAGTTAGCGTACTAATATACTAATATATGGCTTCATTAGGTCTGCTTGAGGAGAAGGGGAGAAATGTCACTTTTTTTTTTTTATTTCTGGGGGAAAAGAAAAAATATANGAGAAATGTCACTTTTTTTTTTTTATTTCTGGGGGAAAAGAAAAAATATATAAATAGAAATAAACTGATGTCTGCTCGGAGCTGATGTCGAGAAACTCATGTTTAAATTAAAAACCAGCCAAGGATGGTGGAATTTGTTTGCGAACATGGGGTGAATCAATCCAGCAGAATGTCGGGGCAGATTCACCAAAAGGCATTTTATGGGGCTAGCCAATCAATCGGAATAGAGCTGGAAGGGAACCTTGGAGGTCTTCTAGTCCAGCCCCCTGTGTTCAAGCAGGAGACCCCATACCAGTGATGGCTAGCCTTTCCGGCATCAAGTGCCCAAAGCAGGTGTGTGCACATCCCCAAAACGTAATGCAAGTGCATGCCCCATGCATGCGCCCCACCCGCACACATGCATTTGCGACCCCTGCAGGTATGCCCCACCCTTCACACCTGCGCGCACAATCCCACCAATACTGACAGGGTATGCGACTAGTATATAAACAGAAAGCAAACCCTCTCTTCTAGCGCTGATGATGTTATCTAAATGGGTCATGACACGTCTGCAAGGAAACCTCCAAGCTCAGTGAGCACCAGGAACCCCACAATCTTCCTCCTCCTCCTCCTCCTCTTCCCAACGCATCCCGTTCCCTTCTAACACTGATGATGTTACCTAGTTGGGTCATGAAACTTCTGCAGAGAAACCACCAAGCTCAGATAGCACCAGGATCCCAGATTTCCTCCTCCTCCTTCTCCTTCACCTCCTCCTTTCCACATCTCCCACCTCCTTCTAGCACTGAAGTTGATAACTACTTGGGTCATGAAACATCTGCAAGAAAACCACCAAGCTCAGAGCACCAAGCCCCCGCCTACCAGTCCTCCTCCTCCTCCTCTTCCTCCAATCCCACTCCCATCCAGCATTGATGATGTTACCCAGTTGGGTCATGAAACGTCTGCAAGGAAACCACCAAGCTCAGAGAGCACCAAGAACCCCACAGTTCAATCCTGGATTTTTCTTTTCTATTAGAAAGGACTATTCCACAGTTTGCGGAACCTGAGAGACATCTGGGCAGCAACAGCAGGTATCTTGAGAGCCACTCACATGTCTTTGACCTCACCCTTGAAGCCACGCTTGTGCGAGCATCCCCATTTCCAATTCAACCACTATCCTGGTTTGGGCTCCCCCTCTGGATCTTAACCGGCCATGTTGTTCTGTTCCAGATCATCCAAAACCATGCAGGACATCCAATTTCTCTATTCTAAATTATCAGCCCACTCTTGCTGAAGGAGATGCTCCATGATAGTGGTTGCCAACCAGTGGGCCCAGGACCACTGGTGGTCTGTGAGAAAATTTTGGTAATCTGCAGAGAAATGTTGTCCCTCACAAAGCAACCCCCAAAACAATTAATCCAGGCTGCACAAGACTGCTCCGCCCACATGGCCTGCGGGGACACAAGGCATGCGTCACTTGCATTGCGAATAACACGAGGTAGTGAAGGGAGGGGGGGAAAGGGCGGAGGGGAAAGCTTGCCCCTCTTGCCCCATGTACCTGGCCTGGCCACCAGGCTGCTTCTTTCCGCTTCTTTCTTCTTCTGCTTTTGGCTGCACGCAAGGAAAGCAGCAAAAGTCTTTCTTTCTTTCTCCTCAAACTCTGCCAGAAATGAGTCTTTGGGACCCTGCAAGGCCTCCTGCGGCAAGAGGCTGCAAAGACTCGTTTCTGGTGGAGTGTAGGGGAGAGAAAGAAAGACTTCTGCTGCTTCCCTTGCATGAAGCCAAAAGTCTCTCCCTCTCTCCCCCTGAGAACGGAGCTGGAGACGGTATCCTGCCATCCCAAATAAAGAATGATTGATTGGTAGGAAAATGGGGCCGGGAATTTTCCTGCAGACTTTTTGGGGGATTTTCCCAGGGTCTCTGGTGCGCGGGATTTAAAATTATGAGTTTGGCGATCCCTGAGGTCCAAAAGGTTGGTGACCCCTGCTCCATGACATACCTGAGGGACATTGGATATGGACATGGTGGGGTGAGGGATGGCACCTCTACCTTGCCTGGAAAAAGGACTGAAGATATCCATCGGTTGCTTAAACCCAGAGCCTTGCTCTTGATTTCTGCAGAGCATGGCTGTCCCTCTTACAATGCCAGGGAAGAGCAGGTGCCACCAGGAGAGAACCCTTCCTGAGAAGAAGCTCCCCCAGAGATGGAATGAACATCTTAGAATGCCATTCCTACACAGACCCACCAAGCCTCTTCCATTCTACGTGTGCTGTGCACTGGAAACATTCTTATTCCTGTAAACCAAGTGTCAGGTTCCAAGTGATGCAATCACCATAAAACGAACTCAGAGGCATTCTAATTCCTCAAAGAACTATTTTATTTTAATTACACATCTTGGCAACAACTGGTGGAAGCCAGTACGGAAGGTTTCCCGGGCTTCCACATCACTAGAATTAGAAGGTTCTCATTTTTTCCAAAACAATAAGTCACATTGTCTAACCAGGATATAAGATAGTTTCCTGGCAACTTTCTCTGGCCGAGCAGCAGTTGGAATGCAGCGGACTCATCGCCCAGTGTTATATGTGAAAATTATATATTGTAAAGTTACACCTCAGAAAATGAAGAACAGAAGGGAATCCATATGTATCAATATTTGAATTATGCAATGATTACTGGACAATTATATGACGATATCTAACAAACACATTATGTTTTGTAACTTGTTATGTTCTAAAGTAATGGCAGGTCTGTACTTTTTGGCATATGGATATGAAAAGGAGATACTAGGTTATCCTGACCCAAAAGGAACTGGTTAATGATCTATTGTATTACAGAAGGTCATAACAGGATCATAACAGAAAGAAGTAGTGATGAAAACAAAGGTAGTTTCCAAGGACAAGGAAACAGGTGTTACGCTACAATAATATGGGTATGGCATAGGGAGATACATAGCTTGGATAGATTGTGAACCCAGGAAAGGAGCAGAGACTGTATATTTGAATCTGTATCTAAACCCCAGCCTTCCTGGGAACCATGTCTTCTGTCACGAGCAGAATTTCCTTTTGCAAAAGCTTAATAATAAAGCTCTTGCTCACACATCTCCAGTTGTTGTTTTTTCTTAATTATTATCACACCTAGCTGTGTTGTTTTGGCTGGAACTTCATCCACCTCAGGTCTTCCACAATTCCAGTCCTCAAGTGTGTCAAACTGAATTCATACGATTCCACCACCACATACAATTCAGGCTTGACACCAAGCATGGAGGGAGGTGGGACTGTTCTAACTACTCAAACACTATACTAGGAGGGCAGAAGGCTTCTGCTCTGGTCCCTCTCCCAGTTTTACAAACTGGCCCACACTATGTACGTTGGAGGCAGAAAGAGGGAAGGAGGAATGGAGAGGGAGAGAGAGAGAGAGAGAGAAAAAAGAGAAAATCAGGAAAGAAAAAAGAGAGGGAGGGAGGAATGGAGAGAGGGGGAGAGAGAAAGAAAAGAGAGGAGAAAAAGAGGAAAGAAAGAGAGAAAGGAGGGAGGGAGGAATGGAGAGAGAAAGAAAAGAGACAGGAGAGAAAAGGATGAAAGAAAGAGAAAAGAGAAGGAAAAAGAAAGATGGACAGAAAAAAGGGTGGGAGGAAGAAATAGAGAGAAAGAAAGAGAAGAGAGAGAGAGAAAAGAGAAAGGAGAGAAGGAAGGAAGGAAGGAAGGAAGGAAGGAAGGAAAAAAAAGAAAAAAGGTTGGCTGGAAAGACTAACCAATACAGCCGGTTTATCTCTCCGGCCCATCAACTCTTGCAAAAAAACAAGCATCTCCTGGTGATGCTATTTTCTGTTGTCAGATCATCTCCGGAATTAATTATTTGTCGGATGTTTGTTTTCCAAAATGAAAAAAGGCAATGTATAAATTTAATCATCTATCAAGCAATCACAATCACCTCATTCTCATTAAAGAAGTTCTTATCATAAAAGGTAGGTTAAACAGTGCAAAATGCATCTCCAGGCAAGGGAAAAAAATAATAAATCTTTGGAACAGTATGATAATACAATATCCCAGAATACAGGTAGAATTACAACCACAACTGAGCCCAACATTTCTGTTGCTAAATGAGGCAGTTGTTTAGTGAGTTTTGCCCCATTTTACACCTCACTTGCCACCGTTGTTAAGTGAATCAACTGCAGTTGATAAGTTAGCAACCCCTTTGTTAAGTGAATCTGGCTTTCCCCATTGCCTTTGCTGGTCAGAAGACCTCAAAAGGGTATTGGGTGACCAAATTTTGTCCCATTCCTGAAAAGCAAATTACATTTAGAGAAATTAAAGGAATCTTCCCTTCTTTAATCCCTTCTAAAGTTTGTCTTTAAACCATTAAATCCCTTCTGAAGGTTGTCTTTAAATAAAAGTCATATGTTTATTTCAAGTTTGTCAATTAAATCAATCAGAATAGAGCTGGAAGGGACCTTAGGGGTCATCTAGTCCAGAAGTTGCCAACCTCAGGGACCACCAAACTCAACTCCATGCAGGGCGGGGGGGACGAGCGGCACTAGCTAGAGAGAGAGAGTGAGGGTAGAGACCCGAGCCGTGAGGCTCGAGAGACGCAAGAGTGAGCGGACGAGACCAGAACGACGACCAGACTTTTTCGGCGCCTTCCATGGGCCAATGGCAAAGCAGCAGAGCAGGCAGACGCGTCTTTCTGGTCTCTCCATCCCCAATACCTCTCCTCAGCCAAAATCAGCGAGTCTCTTTCCTGTGACGCACTTGTCACGCGACTGCGAGCACCTCTTGGAGGCAGGAGGCCTTGCAGAGTCCCAAAGACTCATTTCTGGTGGACTCTTGGGGGAAAGAAAAAAAAAAAAAAGACTTTTGCTGCTTTCTTTTGCATGCAGCCAAAAGCAGAAAAAAGAAGACAGAAAGATGCAGCCGGTGGCCAGGCAGTATGTTAGCGAGTAGGGCAAGTTCCCCCCTCCCCTCCTACCTCACTGGCTAGTGTAAGGAAGGTGGAAGCATAGGAGGGAGGGACAGGGAGAAAGAAGGAAGGAACATAGGAGTAGGGGCAGAGAAAAAGAGAAGGAAGGACAGGAGGAAGGAAGAAGGAAGGAAGGAAGGAAGGGCAGTGGATGGGAAATGGGTGAGGGAGCGGAGGAAGAAAAAAGAATAAAGAGAACCGGGATAAGCGCAGAGTGCACTAAGGCCAAAAGGAAGACGCGATCTCGATGAGGATACCGCACGAGAAATAAGTGATGACTAGGAGGGAAAAAGAAAAGATAGGAAAGCATGCCTAGGCAAGTGTTATGGCTCCAGCAGAGGGAACGAAGGGAAGCGGAGTGAGGAGAGGCGCACTGGAGGAAGAAAGAAAGAAAGAAAGAAAGAAAGAAAGAAAGAAAGAAAGAAAGAAAGAAAGAAAGAAAGAAAGAAAGAGATATTTGATTCTTTCACCAGGCAGCAGGACAAGCTGGACTGAATGATCTCCAATATCCCTTCTTCCCTTCCATTGTTCCATTCTGGGGCACCACAAATTAATTTTCCGAGCCTGCATTTCATCACGCGTCACACCTCTATCTGCAGGCCCAGAATCAAAAAAGGATCTTGCTCCTTCGTCATGCAGACGGTGGTGCTTAAATGCAAGCTGGAAAGATTACAGACCAAGACTCCCAACCAATCAGGATGAAGAAAAAACCATTCAAACAAAGCACGAGGCTTAGCACCAAATTTAAAACAGAAACGGCTGCAAAAGCCTGACACACATGATGAAGACGAACCCAACACATGAGCCTGATGATGGCAGATGAGATTCTGCTGAAATGAAATTGGCTGGGAGTCTTGGTCACAAATGCAGAAATATTGGAGATTAGCTCTTGGCAAGCTGAAAAGGCAACTACAGTGAAGGTGGGGCACAGAAAAATACCCCAAACATGAAACTAGCATCCAGCCGGCAGGTTTCTCAACCGAAACACTTTAAGATAGGTGGGCTTCAGGGTTTCCCCAGCCATCCATGGAGAGAGAGAGAGAAAGAGAGGGAGGGAGGGAGGGAGAGAGAGGGGAGAGAGAGAGAGAGAGAGAGAGGTGGTAGAGAGATGAACGTGAGAGAGATTGAGAGGGAAACGATAGAGAGATGGTTAGACAGACAGAGAGACAGATATGGGAGAGCGACTAAAATGATAGAGATGGAAATGATAGATAAGATGGAGATAGAGACACATGATAGACAGACTGACCCATCCACCATCCATCTAACCCATCCATTTGTGTCTATCTATCTATCTTCCTACCTACCTAGATTTATCCATCCATCCATCCATATCTATTATCTATCTATCTCTTTGTCTGTATTCCATCTACCTTCCTACCTCCCTCCATTTATCCCAAAATGCTAGGTAATTTCTGGAAGCCTGGTATGCTGACAAACTGGCCATCGATAGACACATAGACGTGAACAACATCTACATACTGTGCAAAAAGAGACAATCAACAAGTCAAAGGGTGAACAACACCCAGAGAGCATATATTAACCTCAGACCAACCACCAAGAAGGAAACATTGTCCCAATCAAGCATCTGCCAAAGAAACTAAGAGTAAGGAGCCCAACCAAAGAACATCCAAGACCACTCCCACCAGCACTGACAAGGCAAGCCACTTGAATATAAATTGAGAGCAAACCCCACTCCTTCTAGCCCTGATGGTGTTACCTAGTTGGGTAATGACATGTCTGCAAAAAAAACCACCAAGGTCAGAGAACACTAAGGAACTCACAGTTCAACCCTAAGCCATAAGTATGATGTGTATCATCTGACCGTCCATCCATCCATCCATCCTCATCCTACTACCCACTTTTCTATCTGTCTATCTATCTCAACCTACCTACCTATTTATCTATCTTATATCTATCTATCCTAATCTATCATCCATCTTCTTCCTTCCTTCCTATTTACTAATCTCCCCTTCCTTTCCTTCCTTTCTATTATCTTTAAACTATCTCTAACTTACCTACCTAGAATTTTTATCTATCTGTATTTATCTATCTATATCGCAACCATGCCATATGTTATCTATCTCTGTGTCTTGTCTTCTATCTATCATTCATCTTCCTTCCTTCTTTCCTAATTATCTATCAAGCATCTTCCTTCTTCCTTTCCTATTATCAGTCAGGTCAGTCAGTCAATCAATCAATCAGTCTATCTATCCTATTCTATCTATCTATCCTATCTATCTATCTTATCTATCTATCGTTTATTATTTTTAATTTATTTGGTTTTCAATTGCTTACAGATAAATAGGTATAGTAAAAAAACATAGTTTATGAAATACATGGATACATACAAGAAAAATAAAAGAAACAATAGGCCAGGGATGGTAGCACGTTGGGGGATGCGCTATGCCACGCCCCCTTACACCCCTTAGGAAAGGGGTGAGGTTCAATAGTAGACAGTGAAGGTTAAAGTTTTTGGGGTTTGGGGAAGAACGCACAGAGTCAGCCCTAGCGGAGAGGATTCCAAGACACCTGTTGCTGAAGTTGTGTTTCCTGGCAAATGCAGGTTTGGTGCAAATTTTACTTTGAGTTTGTAATCTATTGTTTGCTCTTGTATTGTTTATGGTTGAAAGCTGAAATATTTCTTGACAGGTAGGACATTGCAATGTATGATTTTATATACTATACTTAGAAATTGGACTGAGGTGGCATAGTTTCCTTGTTTTTCTAGGTCTAGAATTTCGGAGTCTGGTGGCATAAGGTATTCTGCACGAGTAAGAGGAGTGGAGAACTCTTCTTTGTGAAATATTTCTGGACCTTTCCTCAGTGGCTATATTGCAGATATGTAATGTGGGTTTTCCAGACTGAAAAGCATGTATCGAGTATTGGTCTAGCAAATGTTTTTGTATGCTCCTAGTTAGTAAGTGTGATATAACCAGAGAAAAAGCTAAAGTAAGATTAGGTTAACAACTCTTAATGCCTTTTTGGCTATATAGTTACAATGGGGCTCAAGACTTAGGTGCATTTAAGATATGAGTACGCCAAGATCCCTTGACAGAAGTTAGGATCATCAAACAAGGTTCTTGACTTATTCAGCCTGTATTTTATTTTCTGTTTTTTTTTGCCATAATGTAGGACAGAAGCATTTATTTGTTGAGATTTGAAGTTGCCATTTGTTTGACCATTTGATACATATCCAGGTCTTTTTGAAGGGTAGCAGTATTGGTCTTGGTGTTGAAATAGCTTTTACATCTCAGCGAAGAGTGCAGTTGCTCTTATATACGATCACAGAGCGTTCATTTATGTCGAGTATGAAGAGAGCTGGTCCTAAAGAACATCTGCCTTGGGGGACATTTCGCTGTTTGACAGGTACAAATTTAATAGAGCTCCCAATTTTGACCATTTGTTTTGTCTGTTTGACAGGAAGGCTTCTATCCAGTTAGCAGGTGTCCAGAGCCCGATAAGATTTCAGTTTTTAAGGAGTAGTTTGTGCGTGTACATGTATTAAAGGCTTTTTAACATAAGTCTATGTAGAATTGGTGTCTATTATGCTTTGCCCTGATCTATCAATTTATCACCATCTTCCTTCCCTTCCTATCATCTGTCTATCTCTACCTACCTACCTACTAACCTAGATTTATCTATGTATATTTATCCTATCTAATTTATCTTCTCTATCCAACCATCCGTTAATCTATCTGGTCTGTCTGCTGTCTGTTTGTCCTGTCTCTCTCCTAAATCATCTATCTTTTATATCTATCTATCTATCTATCTTATCTATCTATCTATCTATCTATCTATCTACCTACCTACCAGATTTATCTTATGTATATTTATCTATCTATTAATCTTATCCAAGCCATCCATATCTGTTATCTATTCTGTCTGCTGTGTCTGTCTCTTGTCTCTCCTCTTATCATGTATCTTATATCTATCTATCTATCTATCTATCTATCTATCTATCTATCTATCTATCTATCTATACTATACCTACCTACCTACCTATTCCATTCCATCCATCCATCCTTATCCTAGGGCACAAAGAAGAAAATGCCCAAGGCCTGCAACTCTGCTGCAGCCTCGGAAGGGCAGAGGTGTCCTTCATTGGAAGCTGCTGCTTCTGAGTTTCTCTCGGGCTGTATCCAGACATCTGCTATGCAACAACAGGCAATGGCCTCCATCTGTTGCAGAGATGGGCCCCTTATTGACACGTCTGATTTCTCTCTCCCAGCAAGTCCAGCCTTTCCATTTTTCCTCTAGATCCGTCCAGGGACATTTCATTGTCTGGCCTGCTGTTATTCTTATTTTTTATTTAATTTCCACCACCACCACCACCATCCCCCCCTTCAAAAGCTACAAATATCAACACAAACCCATCCCACGCTGGCAGGTAAGTCCGGCTGTTTGAAGAGAGAGTGACAAGTGGCTAAAGCAGACATTTCTCTGAACTCAAGGAGCCTGGAGAGAGAAGAAGAGGAGGTGGGAAAAGCAAACCCTGGCCAGCCATTTGCAAGCTGAGTTTGTCCGAGTCTGACAAAATGTCAGTTTAAAAAGCAGCTAGAAAGGAAGAGAAGGGAGACCAGGGGACAAGCGAGTCCCAGGTGAGAGTCAATCCGAGAAGTTGACGAGGAGCCTTGGGGGTGTTATGAAATGCACCTCTTTTGAGAGGCTGAGAGAGGCAATGCACAAAGAGTGTCGTCTTTCGCAGGAGCCCTGGATGAACACAACCCCGGTTTGCACCTGAAGTTTCAACCGTTGTGCATGATGTGGGGGGTCGGGTTGCAAAAAGAAATGAGAGCCCCACCGTCCCCACCACCGAGGCTGGAGGCGGAAACATACGGAGAACAACGGTGGCAGGAATTGGGTACATCTAGTGATGGATGTCAGGGTATATTCATGGACTGGGTCAGCCAATGAATAGGCATAGCTACTAAATCAGCCAAGGAGGACAGTTTAGAAACCGAAACGAAAAGTAGCCTAGGCGTGGCTCTATGTTAAGCTCTGCAGCTATGCTGAAGCTCTGAGTCTGTCTATGGAAGATGAAACTAACTTGCTTGCTGAAGACTGGAGCTCTGCTCTGAACTTGGAACATGTTTCTGTTTGAGTTTGCTCCGTGTTGGAGAAATCTACCACTGGTTTGTAAAATCTTATTGTGTTTATAAAGACGCTAAATGAAGCATCAGCCTTCTGTGTTTATCTTTCTGGCGCTGAATTATCGCTGCAGAACTCTCAATAATGGAGGGATAGATAGATGAGACAGAGAGGGAGAGAGAGAAGAGGGAAGAGAGAGAGAGAAAGATAAGAGGACAGGAGGGAAGAGAGAGAGAGAGACAGAGAAATATGGAGGGAGAAAGGGAAGAGAGAGACAGAGAAAGATGGAGGGAGGGAGAGAGAGATATAGAGAGAAAGATGGAGGGAGGGAGGGAAGAGAGAGAAAAAAGACAGAAGGTGAGAGGGGAGGGAGGGAAGAGAGAAAGAAAGATGGAGGGAGGGAGGGAAAAGAGACAGAGAGAGAGACAGAAAGATGGAGGGGAGGGAGGGAAGAGAGAGAAAGAGAGAGAAAGATGGAGGGGAGGGAGGGAAGAGAGAGAAAAAGATAGAGGGCAGGAGGGGAGGAGTGGAGGGAGAGAGAGACACACAGAGAGAGAAAGATGGAGGGGAGGGAGGGAAGAGAGAGAAAGAGAGAGAAAGATGGAGGGAAGGGAGGGAAGAGAGAGAAAAAAGATAGAGGGCAGGAGGGGAGGGGTGGAGGGAGAGAGAGACACACACAGAGAGAGAAAGATGGAGGGGAGGGAGGGAAGAGAGAGAGAGAGAAAAGATAGAGGGTGGGAGGGGAGGGGTGGAGGGAGAGAGACAGAGAGAGAAAGATGGAGGGAGGGAAGAGAGAGAGAGAAAAAAAGATAGAGGGCGGGAGGGGAGGGAAGGAGGGCGCCAGTGCCAGTTCAGCAGCATGGCGAGCAAAGGGTCTGCCAATCATGCATTTTTTAACAAGCAGGAAAAAATAAAAATAAAAATGCCTCATCAACAGCACATTGCCCTCTTCTGTCTCGCCTGACGATCAGAAGAAGTGGCACCATCCAGAAATATTCTGGAAAAGACAACGTTTCCTCCTTCCTATCAACCCGCGTTCCAAAGGTGGAAGAAAATTGCAGTGAAACTTTCAAGTTTGACATTTCTGGCAAACTAAAAATATCAGCGAGGGGGGAAAGGGAAGGGGAAAAAATGATCCTCCAGCAAGGCGGCATCTCCTCGAGATACCCCACATCAGAATCGCTGCCAAAGAAATGACGACGACAGAAATGTTCCCAAGAGCCACAGTAACCAAGAAAGAGAGATGAATTGTATATTCATGGGAAAAAAGGTTTGCTGCCTCAGAATGAAGGACCCATATTACTTTCCGGTCTCCCTGATTTGAGGAATTAGAGATGGGTAACGGATCATGTCAAGATTCCGGGAGTGACTCCAATTAAATCATGATCCTCGAGCCACACTCCCAAAACTAAAAAGGATTTATTAGAAGTTAACATACCGACATTTCCCTGGGTGTAAGCAGACTCTGAGATTCACTGTTACCCTTGACCCTACTTTTCTCCCCACGCCTCTGGGTTTTCCATCCAATGAAGCACATCCATAGCCAAGAGTCATCAATCATGCTCTCCAATTAGATTTTTGTGTGGCAGAAGCTTCAGTCATCTAATCAGTCTCTGAAGAAAATACGAATGGAATGTACTTTCAATTCCACACTGCTGCCTACTCTTTGAAACTTCCCTCCTTCTTTCTGTTGACAACTATAAAACATGTCCACAAAATGTTTTATCAGTTGACATTCGGCTCCCCTCACTTCTTGAAGGTAACCTGTACAGCACACACAAAAACAAATTGACTGCAGATATGGAAGCTTAAGCTCATGAAACCACCCCGGGTTTGGTTGAATTTTTTGCATGGAACCTTGTTATAAGACGATCGGCTTGGATGTTCCTATTCTTTACCCATGACACCTCTGATAAGGGGCAGCCGTTCCAGTTGATTAAATATTGGAGTTGTCTCCTGTGCCACCTCGAATCAAGGATTCACTGCACCTCATAATGGGTTTCACCTCCTATGACCATGGAATCTGGGGGCTCATGAGGCTTTAGCTCATCAGGCTTTAGCATTGATCCGACCATGGGTTTTAACAGGCTACTATGGAATACCAGGCGTATTTTCCCTAACAATCGGGGCAATCAGGGAATCAGAGTTGGAAGGGACCTTGTAGATCATCTAGTCCAACCCCCTTGTCCAAGCAAGAGACCCTACACCATTTCTGACAAATGGCAGTTCAATCTCTTCTTGAAGGTCTCAAATGCTATAGTCCAAAATGCCTAAAGGAAAGGATGTTGTAGGAAGGCCAGGCTTTCATAGATAACAGTATAACAGAGTTTGAAGGGACCTTGGAGGTCTTCTAGTCCAACCCCCTTCTCCGAAAGGAAACCCAGTACAGGTAGTCCTTGACATACGACCGCAATAGAGCCCAAAATTTCTGTGGCTAAGGGAGGCATTTCTTAAGTGAATTATGACCCCTTTTTATGACCTTCCTTGCCACAGTTGTTAAGTGAATCAATGCAGTTAAGTTAGTAAACATGGTTGTTAAGTGAATCTGGCTTCCCCATTGGTTTTGTTTGTCAGAAGAGATTATTCTCAAAAAGAGATTATGTGACCCCGGGACACTGCGACCATCATAAATATGAGTCAGTTGGCAAGGGTCTGAATTTGGATCACGTGACTGTGGAGATGGTGCAATAGTCATAAGTATGAAAAATGGCCATAAGTCATTTTTCAGTGCCATGCAACTTCAAACCACTTAACCTATAATTCCTGCAGAATAGAAATGAGGAGGAGGAAGAGGAGGAGGAAGAGGACTGTGGGATCCTGGGTGTTCTCTGAATTTGGTTGTTTTCTAGCAGGCATTCCATTGCATAGCTAGATAACATCATCAGTGCCTATAGGGAGTAGGGTTTGTGAAGGAGGAGGAAGAGGAGGACGACTGTGGGGTCCTTGGAGCTCTCTGAGTTTTCTGAGGAGGAAGAGGAGGAGAAAAGGTGGGGGGAACTGTCTGGCAGATGTTTCATGACCCAACTGGTCACATCATCAGTGCTAGTAGAGAGTGGGGTCTGTTTGACTTCCTTTGGCATTGAAACCTCTACCAGGAAACAGTCAACAGTCAAAACAGAGAGCACCAAGGACAGCTCAGAAGGGTCTCTGCATCTGTAGAGTTTGTGTAGAGCAAACTCCCAAGATACACAGCCTCTTAATAGCCAGGATACAGTCAGAGGAGCATGAGCAGTTCATGCAACACTGGTTGCTTCCCAGCAAAAGCAGATTGATCCCAGGCTACCGACTCAGCCACGATCTCCGAAGAAGAAATGAGGAGGGGCTTCACAATCCGGCCTGGCATCTGCCTGGGTGATAATCTGTTCTTTGGCTCCTCTTCAAATCAGCCCCCTCCCCATGTTTCCTGGCCTAAGATAGGCATATGCAAAATTGCAGCTGAAAGGCCAGGTCAGAAGAGAAGTGGAGGGGAGAGAGAGGGGGGTTAGAGGGAGAGATGGAATGAGAGAGAGAGAGACAGAGAGAGAGAGAGAGAGAGAGAGATGGAGGGAGGGAGGCAAGAGAGAGTTCAACTACCCCGGATGTCGAGAACATGCACAGGTGCCAAGCATATTGCACTCGCAAACTAATGTCTGTGCTGTGGGATGTTGCGACACGTAGCCGACCATCTGCATTTGAGCGATGAAGTAGCTTTTCAAGGTCTACAACTGGTAGAGATTGGTTTAGCTTTGGAGGGTACCTTGAAGTGCCTTTCACGTTACTGGCAGGCTGCGCTGAGTAATTGGGCAAGGAGGAACCGATCCAGGCCATTCAGCCAAGAAGTGAAATATTTTACAGATTTTACATCGTGTTTACACGTTTTAAATGTAAAACATGAACATGTAAAACCTTTTTACCGACTTGACATGTTTACCCAAGACTTTACATGTTCACCACGCGACAAAAAAAAAGATGTTGAGATTTTGGAAAAAAAAGTGCAGAGAAGAGCAACTCAGATGATTAAAGGCCTGGAGACTCAAACATAAAGGAGAATGGTTGCAGGATTTGGGTTTGGCCAGTCTAGAGAAAAGTCTAGAGAAAAGAAGGACTGGATAGCAGTATTTCAGTATAGGTAGTCCTTGACTTAAAGGTAAAGGTCATCAGGAGAAGCGGAGCCAGTTAATGCAAGCCTAAACAGAGACCTGGAAAACATGAAGCAATGGGCTGATAAATGNTTTTATACATTTTTCCTGGCCGGCTTGCAGCCAATGACAGTTGTTTGATTTTGCCGCCTTCCCGCGGCTGCAGGGATTGGTTCAAAAGGAACCAATCCCTTTTCGTTCTCAGTAGCCAATCGGAATGCATTATTTGAAGCCGGCTATTTGCATACAGAACAAGAGCCACTAGATCTCCAGAAATCATGTCGCTAGAAATAAGGTTGCACAAGGCCTTGATAAGAAGTATCATGGAATACACCTCTCTGTGCTGGCTGAATGCATCTCTTACAGTACTTCAACTACTTGATCGTATACAGAAGGCCCTACGCATAATCGGAATAAAGGAGGACGAGGCACGCTCCAACTTCAATATTCCATCGCTTCACCATAGACGTCAAGTTGCAGCTGCAGTTGCCCTGTACAAAATGCAGATGGGCCTCTGCCCTCAAGACCTGAAAAAGCTGGTTCCCCCACCTTATACAATGAGAAGAACAACTCGCTCTAGTGTGTCAACTCCGAGACATGCTCTTGCGGAACCCAAGTCCAGAACACACTCAACTGGCAGGAGTTTTGTACACACTGCAGTCAGAGTCTGGAACAGCTTACCAGAAGACATTGTAGGCATGATTAGTGACAGAGGGTCTCAGTCATTCAAGAGTCGCGTCCACAACCACCTTCTGCAGATTGTATAGTATATTATTTATTAGGCCCCACTTTTTTCTTTTTGTCATTATTCTTCTCTTAAGCTGCTGTGAACCCTTGATTAGGCCATGAGGTTGTCATGTATAGTGCACAGCATTGTATGCATGATCTTGATACTTAGTGTCACGCCTTGTGGTCTATTGTTCACAATAGCATGTATAAAAAAAAAAAAACACCATCCACCACACTGTGGGCATCACTGCCATCTTTGTAGGGTTTCCCTGTGATAAGATGTGTGGCCAATAAATTGAATGGATAGATGGATGGATGGATGGATGGATGGATGGATGGATGGATGGACAGATGGAAAGACAGATAGAGATGGATAGATAGATCTCAGCTGCAGATCTTACAGTCCATTCTTTATTTAAAAAACTAAGAACCATCAAAATATAAAGCATCTTGGTGTATTATAGGAACATTGTAAGATAACACAGGAATGACAAGACAATAAAAATAAAAAATTCCATCCATTCTATATTTTTCTCCCTATTTACCCAATGATCTAGTCCTGATTCTTAATGAGCTCTTATTCCAAAATTAATATTGCTAGAAAAGATGGGAAATGAAATGATAAAATAAATAAAAACGATAAAATAACACAGGAATGACAAAAATACAAAAATTTCCATCCATTCTATAATTTTCTCTCTATTTACCCAATGATACAGTCCATCAGTTGTCACTTTCCTGCTACTTACTGAGCTCTTATCCAAAATTAATATTGCTAGAAAAGATGGAGAATGAAACTTCACTTCAGGCACAAGCAAGTTTAAAATCAGCTGCAATTAAGATCAATAAGTGGGATTATGACATAAAACAAAATTCCAAATACTCTTAACATTGGGCAGAGTTCAAGGATACAGATTGTCATTAGAAGACAGGCAACACTACAATTAATTGGCATTAACTCAGAAATTCATTGCTCTGGGTGACCTTCCCCAGCAATTTCTGGAGACAAGTGGCCATGTTGAAGGACAGCAGAAGTCAATTCCCTGGGTGTTGAACTCTCTTCCCCAGCATCACTTTCTGGACTTGCCCTGACAGGAAGGAAGGACCCCAACCAGAGATACAACCCAGGGGTGTATCTGTAATTTTTACTAACATGTTTTATTTCAGCCTCTCCTCTGCAAGTGGAGCCCAGAAAAAGTTCAGGATCCCTCGAGGAGAAGTTGCTTCTTGCTGTAATTTTGACCTTTGAGACTTGTGATGCTATATCTCCAGTTTTTGACTTTGATGTAGGTGTTAGACTGAAGTCACATGCAAAGGATCTTGGATCAGAAAAGGATAAATTCCTTGGGTGAAGCTCTCTAGGACCAAGTTTTGGGACAGGTGCAAGCTCTGTTCTTGATTGCACCTTTCTCTCCTTTGCAGATGAAACTGAGTGATTCTCTGTTTAGACCAAGAAAGTCACTGGCACTTCTCAGTCTCTGCATTTTTCCAACTGTTCCTGTTGTTTGTGTTAGAAAGAGGAAGTGGATTGATTAATGCCATAAATGATGGACTTCCTGCTTCTGCTTCTGCTGCTGCTGGTGTCCCCATCAGTCTGTGGGAAGCTGAGAAGAAAATGCCCATTGTTATATATATGAATACTTGACTAGTTCAAATTGATTGGTCCGCCTGATGGCGGGAATTTTAAAGAGCTGTCATTGGACGCGAGCCGCAAGCAGCCGCTGTAAAAGAGGCTGCCGTGGCTTCGCTAGGAGAGCAGTCACAGAGAGACAAATAAAAGAGCTGAAGTATCACTGGATCTCGAGTCATTCATTCTCACAACAGAACACTGGTGAGGAAGGTGGGATACTGAACAAAGGAGACCATTGAGCATGTGGCCAGAGAACCGAGCGAGATGAGATGGCCAGCAACAACACACCACCCGCACCATTCAACCCAGCGACAGAAGACTGGGATTCCTACATCAACCAATTCCTGATGTTCCTAGAAGGGAACGATCTACAAGGAATCTCCAATCAAAGAAAGGGAGCCGTTTTCCTAACCCACTGTGGACCCACAGTATTCAAGGTGTCCAAGGCATTGGCAAAACCCCAGGATGTGAAGGAAATGGCATGGCCAGACTTAGACAGACAGCTGAGAGCCCATTATGCACCAGCCATCTCAAGCCTCATCCGGAGACATGAATTCTACAAGCGAGACTAAAAGGAAGCTGAGAGCATAGGGGATTTTGTGGCGGCTCTAAGGAACACTGGAGGAGCATGTGAATTTCTCAACATGGACGAGGCCATGAGGGACTGAGTGATCCTCGGACTAAGAGACCTCACCCTACAGAGCTGACTACTGACCAGACCCAACATAACAGTCACCGAGGCCATCGCTAAAGCACCACAGCTGAAGCAACGTAAAGATCAGCAGCCACCATGCAGCAGATGAATAAGGCAGCCCAGGAAACTCCGAGAAAACCTAGCCAAGACCAAGATAAGAAGCCAAAGGGCACTCAAAAAACCGCCACCACAACACACCATGAGGACATCAAATCCATGTCCGAAACTGACGAAGAAGACAAAGAAATGCATAGGCTCCAGTTGGAAAAAAATAGACGAGAGCAAAGAAAAAGGAAGTCAGATTTCTGCTGTGCTGGGTGCAGAGGTGACCACCCACATTCTGAGTGCTGTTTTCTTGACTCTGTTTGCAGGCATTGTGAAAGACGGGGACACATTGCTTGGGTCTGCAGAAACAGAAATAGCTATAGCCCAAGAAGAAGAGGAAGTACACCCCCCCCCCAGAATGAGAGAGAGGCAGAAAGGGAGCCATTGGAGCTGAGAAAGCAGGAACAAACGGTTCAACGAAGCCAATAGAAAAGAGGAAACAGACCAGACAATAACTATTGGACACTCGAGCGCAACAAACGCGAAAAAGGTGCATGTACAAGTCACCATAGAAGGCCAACCTTGCGAGATGGAGGTGGATTCCAGTTCATACCTATCCATGATATCTTGGAACACCCTAAAGAGTCTGATACCAGATGTGGAAAGGAAGGAACTAAAAAGACAAAAACTTACAATAAAACACTACCAAGGGAACAGGATCCCCGTAGTCGGACTCGGACATTTCCAAGTCAACTTCAAAAAATACATGATAGTAGACCAGGATTGCCCCAGCCTATTGGGACTCAAATGGTTTGCACCACTAGGAATCAGAGTGACTGGGATCAACAACATCACCGAGACTTACTGGGAAGAGAACCTGATGAGAGAATTCCAGGACGTTTTCAATGGAGAACTAGGCAAGTACCAAGGGTGCCGTATCTCATCTAATTTGAATCCAAATGTAGCCCCAATTAGGCTAAAGGCGAGGCGAGTCCCCTTCGTGTTAAGACCAAAAATCGATGAACAATTGGACAAACTTATCGCACAAGGGGTATTAGAGCCAATAGACCACGCAAGGTGGGAAACCCCAATTGTGGCCCCTATTAAACCAGATGGGTCCATGCGCATTTGCGGAGACCATAAGATCACCCTCAACCACGTGCTACAACAAAGCGCATACCCCGTCCCAATGGTACAATACCTTTTACATTCATTGGGGGGAGGAAAATTTTTTGCGAAGCTTGACCTTGCACAAACGTACCAATAATTGCCAGTTGACCCAGAAACAGCAGAAGCACAAACTATTGTGACTCACAAGGGGGCATTCAAATGCAGAAGACTACAATTTGGAGTTAGCGTGGCCCCAGAGGTATTTCCAAGTTTGATGGAGTGCCTATTACAAGGAATCAAGGGGGTCGTACCATATTTAGACAACATACTGGTAGCCGCCAAGGACAAAAAACAACTGGTTGGCTGCCTGAGGGAAGAGGTGGGACTCAAAGTGAAAAGACAGAAGATGATGAGACTGTCAAACCATTTCATATTAGACAGACTGAATGATCTAATTTAAAAGGATGCGTACTGTGGGGGGATAGGGTGATTATACCGGACATACTGAGGGAAAAAGTACTTGAAATATTGCATGAAGGACACTCGAGTATCGTAAGGATGCAGTCCCTGGCCAGGAGTTATGTATGGTGGCCAGGGATGGATAAGATTATTGGGAGATGGGTGGCAGCATGCAAACAATGCCAAGAATTTAGACCTACTCCCCCTTCTGCACCTGTCCTCGACTGGGAAACACCTAGGAGCCTATGGTCGAGGATACGCATTGATTTCGTAGGACCAATGAAAGGACACATATTTTTGATAGTGGTAGACGCTTACTCCAATTGGTTGGAGGTAAGCATCATGCAATCAACCACAACAGAAGCCATAATCAGAAAACTAAGAAAGCTTTTTACAACACATGGGTTACTGGATCTAGTGGTATCTGACAACAGGCCGCAATTCACGGCACTGACATTTGAAAGGTTCCTCGCATGGAACGCATGGTTCATTATACTAAGGATATATTAAAATTAGGACCGGGAGATATATAGGAAAAAATCTACAAACTATTAACCATACAGCACATTACACCAAACACCACAACTAATAAAAGCCCAGCAGAATTATTAATGGGAAGAAAACTAAGGTCTCACCTAGACAGACTACACCCGACATACAACACTGAAAAGCCAACAGACTCCTCCAGTAAGTACCGTACATTTGGAATAGAGGGCCTGGTCTATGCAAAAAACCTCACGGAGACCCACTATGGATACCAGCTACAATAACCCAGATAACAGGACCCCAGTCATACAGAGTAGAGACAGAGGACAGGAAAAACTGGAGGAGACACATTGACCAACTTAGATCAAGAACACTAGTGAAGAACACGAACAACCCAAGGGACAAAGGAGAAAAAAAAAACCATATCAAACATTAAATCAAGAGAATAACCAAACCAGAGAGGGGGGAGATCCCTAAAACACAAATGAGAGGGGAAGGGGAGACCCTCCACAAACACAAGAAATAATAAAACAAACTCTAACAACAATTCACCAACCAACACCACTAGCAGACCCGCTAAGAAATCGCAATCACANCTAACAACAATTCACTAACCAACACCACTAGCAGACCCGCTAAGAAATCGCAATCACATACCTGAAAATGACTTCGGAAGAAGGGAACCGGCAGTGGAAAATCAGCACAAAGCCACTCCTGGCGGGAGCAGCCGAGCCAACTCAACCAGCCCAAATAGACCAGGCGGGAGTGGCAGGGCTGACTCTACCTTCCAGGAGGTTCCATGGAGAAGGACGGGAGAAACAGCAAACCCGTCAGAACAATTTCAATTGCAGATGAGAGGGGGACTTCGTGTTTTAGATTGCTTTGGATTTGAATCCCAAATTTATCTGGAGAAAACTTGTTCAACTCTTAAAACTTTATTTCACAAGGTCCACAGCTTCAAAACAGTTTCCAGTCTAAGGATAATATGGCCAGAATTGGAAGATGGTTGCTGGCATGGAACGGAATTGATAGCAATATTTAGTTTACTACAGCAGAAATTAAAAAAGTGCCATAATGTTGGATCAGATTTTATACAATCAAACAGAGGGTTTAATAACTTAAATGCATCGCAGACATAGAATTTTCAGAATACATTGTCCATTCTTCAGGCCCTGTCACACTGCCCAACGGATGCAAAATGGACACAACGGACGAGCAAAATGTTCCATCCGTTGTTATCCGC
>BHFT01013854.1:0-39211 GCA_004320025.1 Laticauda laticaudata | reverse complement strand
GCACCCATGTGCTGCAAGACCCAAAAGCCAGCTGGCAAGTGGGAGGGGCTCACGCATGCACGGTGGTGAGCTGGGGCAACAACATACGTACCCACAAAGAGGTTTGCCATTGCTTCCTTTCTAGGGCTGAGGAAGACTAGTCCAAGGTCACCCGATTAGCTCTGTGTCTAAGGAGACAGTAGAATTCACAAACTCCTAGTTTCTAGCGCTATGCCTTAACCTCTACACCACGGCCCACGGGCTGGATGCATCACTTGCTGCCACGTCCACACCCAGCTTAGCGAAGCGGGGGAAAGTCCCAATATGCAAATTTGACATCCCTGCTCCACACTAAATTGGCTCTACTGTGCATAAAGTTTTTATATCTTTATTACAGGGTTGAAGACCGTAGATCCCAAACCAAACCAGTTTAAAATAAATGTATTTTTTATTTTATACATGAAAAACACAATTATCCTTACCATAAAAGATAGTTTAAATTGTAATATGTATTACAAAAATCCGATCTTTCAGTAGCAAGAACCTTTCAAAATCGAAGGAAACAAAGGTAAGTTTTGTAGAATTGGGACTGTTTGTTTTGGAAAACAATTCAAATTTGCAAAATTTTATGATGTTAACTTGATTATTACTAGTTCAAAACATTATTAAGGAAAATGTCAGTTTTAAACAGTGCTTGCAAAAAAAAAAAAAAAGTGGTCATCTGGAATATTCTGACTCTGTGGTTTCTTCCCCAAACCCCAAAAACTTTAACCTTAGACTATCTACTATCGACCTCACCACTTAAGAGGTCAGCAGGGGGGCGTGCATAAGCACACCAACATGCTCACCNATTCATAACTATGTTTATACTTATACCTATTATCTTGTAAGCAATTGACAAATCAAATCAAATAAAAATAAAATAAAAAACTGGATTTGGATAAAAGCGATTGACAAAGACATTGAATGCTATGCTTGCAACTCTTCCCCACTGACGATCAGGCTCTGAGAAAATTGCAGTTGACACTGATCTTATGAAGTTTTCCGAGCAGCATGCAATAAGCTCGAAGCCAAGTACGACATGCGCCAACCCCTGGGTGCTTTCTCTTCCCTAGTTTCAGGCTGGCTTTACAACCGCCATAACAACCCAAATCTCAACGGTTTCTCCGACCGCCTTCAGCGCCACAACTTTCCCGGAAAACCAAACTCCAGGACGCAGAAATGACGGAAGACTGCGCCTGCGCCGTCGTAAGCAACGTGGTCGCCCCAAGAAAACAAGTTTGAGCACGCAGGCGCAGTGTCGCCCCGGGAAGCCGTTGCCGTGGCTACCGCGCAACTCCGGCTTGGCCCCCTGCTCTTCCTTCGCTCTGACGCCGTAAAATCGATGCCCGCGACTTCTCGGATGGGACGCCCCGTTTTCAACTGCCGTCGCCCGGCCGGAGTTTGCGGCCGGCCTTGATCGCGTCGGGCAGGCATGCTGCACCCCAGCGGGTTCGTGAGGGCGGGAGAAGGGACTTGGTGTCGGCAAATGCCGCGACGCACGTCGTGACTCGAAGTCCTCCTCCCCGTCCGCCTCCTCGACCTGGAGGATGAAGAAGGTGAAGAAAATCCTGGGGCTGGGGAGGAAGAAGAATGGGCAGCAGTCTCCGTTGCGGAGCCGCGTCGTGGCTTGCGCCTCAGCCCCTGGCGCTCTCATCTGCAGCAGCAGCAGCGGCGGCGACGGCTACAACTTGCAGAACAAGGACCTGAGTAAGCTGCACCGAGCGGCGGCCGAAGGAGACCTCGGGGAACTCCGACACCTCCTGCAGAAACACGACCTCAACGAACAGGATGAAATTGGCAGGTGGGACGGAGCAGGCCTGGGCTCCATTCCCGCCTCGTCCTCACGCAAATACCAGCTCTCCTCTTCCTCCCGCCCTTGGTTTCCTTAGGCCAACTCGCTTCACGGGCTTCCGAGGCCCGTCACTGATCCAAATCACGCCCACGTGGAGGGCTGTGTGGACGGCCTAGGTAGCAGCTGGGCAGGAGGGTCTCTTTGCTCAAGAGCCTGACGCTGAAGGTTGCTGGGGCATTGAGGTTTCCCCCAGGGCTTCTTCACTCTGTGGGAAGGTGACTTTATGACCTCTGGATGGCACCCGGAAGGGGTCCTGAAAAGAACCCCTTCAAGAATAAATACCATCCCATGCTTGGGAGCTTCTAGTGTGGAAAATGCTCAGTCCTTTTGCAAGCCATAAATGAGAATAGGCTTCTGGAAGTTAACTTAATTTCTTTTCCCACTTCTACCAGACACACTGTAACCAGGACATGCTGTACAGGGTAGTCCTTGACTTACAACTTACAACTGTTCGTTTAGTGGCCATTCACAGTCACATCAGTGAAAAAAGTGACTTATGGACCATTTT
Organism: Laticauda laticaudata; assembly: GCA_004320025.1. NCBI lineage: Eukaryota > Metazoa > Chordata > Lepidosauria > Squamata > Elapidae > Laticauda > Laticauda laticaudata. The sequence continues at coordinate 36,830 of BHFT01013854.1, read as the reverse complement.
TCACACAACCATTGCAGCACCTCCCCCCTCCATGATCAGGTGATCAAAATTCAGCCGCTTGGCAACTGACTCATATTTATGATGATTGCAGTGGCCTGAAACCATTAGATCACCTTTTGAGACCTGACAACTGAACTGTGTTACTAACTTAACTACAGTTATCCCCTTAACTGTGGCAAGAAAGGTTATAAAATAGAGCAAAGCTTATTTAACAAATGTCTCATTTAGAACATAAATTTTGGGCTCAGTTATGGTTGTAATTCAAAGATTACCTGTAACTAAAACCACATGCTTAATATACTTACTTACCTCCATATACTTACCTCCAAATGCCCTTCTTACAGTATGTCTCTAATATGGCATCCTTCCTATTTACTATTCAAGTATCTTTTTTCATATATCACTTTTTTATATGTTGAACTCTGCTGCTAGTTCCTCTACAGGTAGTCCTTGACTTATGACCACAATTGAGGTCAAAATTTCTGTTGCTATAAGTGAAACATTTCTTAAGTGAATTTTGCCCCATTTTACAATCTTTCTTGCCACAACAGTTAAGTGAATCACTGCTGCTGTTAAGTTAATAACATGGTGTTAAGTGAATCTGGCTTCCTATTGACTTTGCTTGTCAGAAGGTTGCAAAAGTTGATCAGCTGACCCTGGGAGACTAACTGTCATAAATATGAGTCAGTTGCCAAGTATCTAAATTTTGATCACCTGATCACGGGGATGTTGCCACAGTTACAAGTGTAAAAACTGTCAGAAGTCAATTTTTTCAGTGCCATTGAAGTGTTATTAAATGCACTGTTGTAAGTTGATGACTTGCATAATGCTCCTTGTATTATATAAATAATGTCACAGTGAAAGCTATATGGAGGGCTATAAATAATAGATGGTAATGCAGATGTCTTAAGAGTCCTGAAAACATCTCAGTATGTAAGTTTGAATAGAAAGTTTTGCAGTTCTTTTAGTTTTAAAAAGCATACCTTAATTAACATAATGTTTGAGGAAACCATCCTATAATGGGAATTTTCTCTTTCCTCCTTTCTATAGTTATCACATTAATGTCTATCACTGATTGGGAAATAGTGGCTGGATTATATTAGAATCTGTAATACATGTTATTAGTTGTTAATTTCAGTTGAATTGTATCAAAATATTTGTATTTGAAATCAAGCAAATAATCACTCCTGTTGTATTTTAGGCTTTATTCTTTCTTGCAAAGTATAATTTACTTTTTTTAAGTAGGAAGAACTAATTAACTAAGTCTGCAATTTAAATATTGTAGAGCATTACCACTTGGAGTATACAAAGCATATGGGTATATTCTCGTGCCTCATGTATTGAACCCTAGTTCAAACATACAAAATCAAAATGTTCTTAAGAAAAACAAAGGTGTACTTTACTTTTATACTTTTATTTTACTTATTGACTAAATATGCCTTCTTTTATAATATGGTTTCTTTTAGAACACCTTTGTATTTTGCGTGTGCCAATGGATATATAGACATTGTTACTTTCTTGGTGGACAACAAATGCCAACTAGATAACTGTGATAAAGAGAAGAGATCTCCATTAATGAAGGTATGCATTTAAAATAGTACAAATTTATTAGTAGTATAAAGCCAAATTTCTATAACTTCTCTTTTAATCAAAACTATCAGTATAATAAATTGTTAATACTGCTTATAATCAAAAGGGACCAAGAAAAAGTGGTAGTTTTGTTTTGTTTAAATTATAGACAGTATTACCCAGGTATATGAAAGTAAGTTGGAGACCTAACAGCTTCTTAAATATTTAGGCGGTGGAATGCCAGCAAGAATTCTGTGCAATTTATCTGCTTGAACATGGAGCAGATCCTAATCTGAAGGACATAGACAACAACACTGCCCTCCACTTTGCTGCCTGTAATTCTAGTGTATCTCTAGCAAAATATCTGCTTGAAAAGAAAGCTGACATTGAAGCACAAAATAAGGTAAAATTCCAGTAGTTTACTTAATATATTAAGTAGTTTTTGATTTTGTATAAGCCAATACATATTCTGTAAAGGATGTTTTAACATCCTTTACAGAAAAAAAAACACTGCATTATTTACTGGGAGACTAATGTGTAATAAATAATAAGTATCTGTTGCATAATAAAATGGAACTAGAGAATCTTCATTCCTTATTTTTCTTGAACAAGTTGACTACAATTTGTAATTTACCTTTAAGCTTCTGCTAGCTTTCACATAGGGGTTTGTTTTGGGTATACTTAATCATAATGTCAGGTTCAAATGTCACGTAAGCTACCCCTAGCTACTGTCAAATAAAGTAGGAGGAATTTAATATATGTATGTTAAAGTATGTAGTGTATTTATCTCTCCTTATTTATTTTGTTATTATATGTTTTGTTATCAGATATGAGTCAGAGTGCTTAATCATGAATTAAATATGTACTTCCAAATATAAATCTTTGGAGTTTTTTTTCTTCTTTTCCATCAATTTGGGTAACATACACAAACTGCCCATTATCCCTCTGCAAACAAGATGTATTTGTTTTTTGTAGGGTTGTATCTTCAATAGGTATCTTAAATGGTACAAAACAAAGACCTCATTTGGTATAGTGGTTAAAAGCATTGGACTAGTAGCTGGGAGACTGAGTTCTAGTCCCTCCATCTATCTTCTAGGTGATTTTAACTCTCTCAGCCTTAGAAGCAAATAGCAATCACTTCCAAAAAACATTGCCAAGAAAACTGCATGCAGCTCCACTTTTTCCAATATAACATTTGTAGTTAATAATAGTCAAATCTGGAATATTGCACAAGTGTTTGAAATTATCTGAGATTTTAAAACCAAGTACCAGGAGAAATATAGAAAATATTATTTCAGAGATGTTTAACTCACACTGAAACCTATCTAGAAGCAGTTTGAAAGAAAACTTCTTATCCTTTTTGTCTGGCTTGGGTACAGGACATTGCATTTCATTAATGATAAACAGAAGCTATGCATATATGTATTTTTTTATTGCAGGATGGATGCACACCGTTAATTGTTGCTGTGGCTGAAAATAATCGAGAAATGGTAGAGTTTCTTCTTCAACAAAAAGCATCTGTGCACGCCACGGATAAATTGGGAAGGTACAGTTTGGGTCATTTAATTGATAACCTTTCCAGGGTTTTAGGATTGTTTTTAAGTGTTCATGCCCCTGAATTTAACAGATAATCAGTCTGCTAGAATAACATTTTCTCAATATAAAAAAATTCTTTATCAATGGCTTGGTGCTATCGTTAACATTACACTGAAGTCTTATCCTAAAGTTTTGTTTCAAACTATATTATATGCTTTTGAGATCAAAAGATAAAACCTTGAAAATAAAGAAAAAATGTGGGCTTGTTAAAGTAGTTTACATTTAAAGAAAATACTGATGTTTCTGTTCAATGCCATTTTCAATTTGTTTTCAGTAAAAAAAAAGCACATGGCTAGCTTTTATATTGTTTATTTATTTTTTGTTATGAACAAATCTTCATATTCTTTCTCCTCCCCCACACACACCTATTTTTATGTATGTGTAGGAACTTTCTGTTAGCATTAATTTAATGATCCAGCAATGCATTTATAATGGCAGTATCTTTCTACTGGAAAACATATTTTATAGATTCCTCTGAGAAAGGAAGAGATTAATTCTGTTAAAAGTTACTTTTAAAAGGCAGTTATTGTCTTAAGAACAAAGGACAATACAGAACAAAGAACATTCATTTGATACAGATATTCTGCTTTGGATATATTTTGCTTATTAAATATAAAACATTGGAACTTTTATACAGTACTCTTGTCCCTTCTCTAGAAAGGAAATTGACACTTACCATTGATAGTCCAAAATGCAGTAAAGCACCAGGCTTCGATGGCATTCATCCAAAATTCCTGATAAACTCCAAAAGGCGCACATGGAATTGGATTAGTAAAGTGGCAGTACAGTGGCAGTATAAGAAAAACATGGAGGTGGTTGACTGCCTTCTATCCAATGATCTTAAAATGTTGGGAAAACTCTTCACTGATTGGAAACTCACTCCTAGCACCAATGAAACAACTTTGTGCTTCCACCTTAACAACAAACTAGCATCTGAAGCCCCAAAGGTCTACTTAAACAACAATTTAGTCCCCTATAACTCCCATCCAAAGTACCTTGAGTAACTTTGTATTGGATTCTCTCCTACATGATACACCTAGAGAATATGGCAACAAAAATCAATACTAGGAACAACATATTGCAGAAATTATGTGGAGCTAAATGGGGAGCTTCAGCTATCACCCTCAACCTATCAGCACTAGAGTTGATCTACTCTGCAGCAAAATACTGTGTATGGCTTAACGTCTGCCAAACTGATAAGTTAGATGCCAGATTCAATGACACTATAAGGATTATAAGCACATGTATTAAAATAACTCCAAATTTCTGGCTTCCTGTTCTGAGCAATATAACACTGCCAACTTTATGAAGGCAAGATGCATAAATGAGAGAATACAGAAAAATTAAGATAAACTCACTCCTATTGGTGCATGCAGACCTTCCTCATTTATCAGCCAGAAGATACAAATCCAGGAAGCCCCCACTGGCACTTGCACAACATCTGCCAACAACTTTAACTTCGATTCCCAGTGGAAAGCCAAATGGGTCATTGAATGCACAGACATAGGAAGTCATATAAATGACCCCAGAAAAATGGTGCCATGCTTTGAACTACCACATTGGCAATGGACAATCCTGAACAGGATTTGCACCTCACATGGTATCTATCAACTATAAATGGGACATATTATCTTCCACTCGGTGTGACTGCAGGTCCCATGTCAGATGGTAAATCACATCATAACTAAGCTGGAAGCATATACCGGTCCAGTATCTGATATATATTTTAATATAAAGGATGCTGTGCTTCAATGGTTAGATGGCCTAGACATTGTTATTTAAACATAGACCCATTTAACATTTACATTTTATTGTGTTTACTAATCTAGGTGAAATGTTAGTATATAGTCCATGTATGAGGTGCCATACGCTAAATAAGTAAATAGATTAGAGCTTTGTATAATGTGAAAGCTCCCCTGTCTTTTTGCAAGATGGACTAATGCTGAGTAAATATAAGATGTTAAAGTATAAGTGAAGGTTTGATGATATGTAGTAATTGAGGGGGGCATTTTTGTCTTTCAGAATTCCACTATTGATTGCTGCTTCTAATAAAAAACGTGACTTAACACATGTTCTCCTCCTTCACGGATCGAATGTTGCCCATAGAGATAAAAGTGGATGGTCAGCAAAAGATTATGCTATGATTAGTGATGATTCCATGTAAGTTGGAATGTTTGTCATTTCGTTATCACATGGTCAACAAAGCTATCCTGAAAATAAAAACCATAACATAGATTAAGATTAGATAACATATATTGGCAGGGTGTTAAAGCAGGCAAACAACTAAGTTATTGCTTTTTTATGTAACATTGTTCTTCTGTGTTGAGATTAATTTTGCTTTATTAAAATATGTCAGTATTGAATAAAATATTTTTTCCTTTTAGCCTTAAGCAGTATGTTGCTAAATATTCCAACTACAAAAATAGAGAAGAGGGCTCATTGGATGGTCAAAAAGTTCTGTCTATATTAAGCAGTCCAGAAAAAGATGGAGATACTGGTATTATACTTGGTGCTCCTGCTAAAAATAAAGAAGGTAAAGTTTTATATAGTATGAATGGCTGGTCAGTTAATACAATTCTGACCTTTCCCAAATGGAAGTAGATATTACTGCTATTGTCTGTAAAAAAAAACATCATTTATTTTGTGCTATAGGTTTGCAGAATATTTCCAACACAACACAGACAAAGATGCTTCAATAAGAAGCAGGTTGAATATATGCTGTCCCAAAACTAAATTCCATGGATGTTGCCACACTATAGTGAAATTCTAGTGGCTTGTTATTTAAGCAACTGATTGGATGAGACTTGCTGGTGTATGACATAGCAAAAGAAACAGATGCATTTCCTTGACTCTTGGAAGCTCATGTCCAAAGCAGGTTTGGAATTTAAAGTTAAATACCAAGGAAATCATTGAGCAAGCTGTTTTCTAAGAAAAGACTTTGGAAATAGTTAGAAGAGGATGTTAATGAAGATTAAGTTTTGGCAGAATGATGTAAAGTTAGCATAATGCATTGCACATTATAATTGAAGCACATATGTATCAAGAGCTTATATGCTTCTAAGGGAAGCATCATCAGCATTAATATATCTGTTTTGAATAGACCTGCTGGTTGCAAACTAGTCTTGACGTAGGACAACTAACAGGTCATAGCCAGGATACCTACCATGTTTCTCCAACAATACGGCCTCCACCAATAGGAAGGCCCAGCATGATTTCTAGGCATGAGGTGAAATTAAAGGTGAACATTAAGCCCCGCCCCCTAAATTTAGGCCTATTAAAACCATGCACTTCCCCGCCTTCTCACATCGTTTGTTAGAACTACACGAGGTGAAAATGGGGGGAAAGGGTGGGAGTGGGGGGAGAAAATTTACCATTAGGAGTGCCCTGCAGGTAGCCCAGGCTAGAATAGCCTGATAGCCGATAGAAGCTCCCTTGAAGGCAGAGTCACCAGCCACTTCGATCGGTCCGTTAGAAGTGGCCTGGGGCGAGTGCACAAAACACTCCCCTGCTGCGCGAGGCCGCTTCTATCTGCTGATCGAAAGCTCCCTTGACGACACAAGTCCCCAGACTGCTTCGGAGCGAGGCGTGGCTGCCCTGTCCCTCGCCTTTAGGGCAAGTCTCTTTCACGGTGACGGAAGCTCCCAAGTGCGCTCAATAGCCACTTTGATTGGCCGGTAGAAGCGGACCTGGGGCGAGCGCACCACAACTCCCCTGCTGTGAGCCCGTTTCTATCTGCTGATCGAAAGCTCCCTTGATGACGCAGTCCCCAGCTTGCTTCGGGCGAGGCGTGCCTGCCCCTGTCCCCTCGCCTTTAGGCAGTCTCTCTTCCAAGCGACGGAAGCTCCCCAAGTGCGCTCAACAGCCACTTCGATCGCTGGTAGAAGCGGCCTGGGGCGAGCGCACGCACACACTCCCTCGCCGCAGGCACTTCATCTAGCCGATCGAAAGCTCCTTGAGGACATAGTCCCCAGCTGCTTCGGGCAAGGCGTGCCTATGCATCAGGTTCCCTAACTGCAAAACTCAAGCAACTGCAAGCTCAATGCAATTGTACATAATGCTGTTGTCAGAATAAATATCAGAGGACCCGAAGATTCCCGCTGCATTTCTGCTTCCTGAGCCAGCCGCTCTCTTCGTCCCTCAGATAGCCCTATTCCCCCCCCCCACCTTGATTTCCCACTGCAACTATTTGGATTGCAGGAGGGTTGCTAAAGAAGCTTTTGTCTTCCCTTGTCCCCTCTTTTAAACTTCTCTCTGCAGCCTTCAATCCTTCCTGGCGACTCCATCCCAGCTCCAACCCTGTTTATTTCCATCCTAGACAAGCCCCCTCTCTGGTGCGCTCTGGGAATCCAAGGCTTGTTTCCTTGATGACTTTTCAGAGCGGCACTGGGGTGGGCAGTGGGGGGCGGAGTGGGGTGGAAGAGCTCCTGGGTTTTTTGCCTTGGTGATCATCCTGGTGCCCCAAAGGATGGTCTTTCAGATTGCTTTAATGTTAACGGACACTTCCCTGAACCCCCACTCCCTCCAGTGGGAGGGACAGCGTCTTGCTTGGGCCCAGGAGAAATGCTGGCTTCATTGTAGGGGAGAAACACTAACTCCCCCCCCCCAAAAAAAAAGCCCCTTGGAGGAAACCTAAATGAATGAATAAACTCAAAGGATCTTGGGACAACCCCCCCCCCCCCCCAGGTAAAAAGAGAGAGGTGGCAGAAGAGCAGGGACCTTCAGGTTCAGAAACTCGGTTAAGCACAATCTGTACTTCTTTCTCCCGGCCCAGCAAGACCATCTCTTTGGGGCCAGGATGGAAACTTAACAGGGTTGGAGCTGGGATGGAGTCACCAGGAGAGGATTTCCAAGGCTGCAGAGAGAAGTTTAAAAGAGTGGGACAGGAGAAGGCAAAAGCTTCTTTAGCAATCGTCCTGCGATCCAAATGGTTGCAGTGGGAAAATCAAGGGCAGGGGGAATAGGGCTATCTGAGGGACGAAGAAGAGCGGCTGGCTCAGGAAGCAGAAATGCAGCGGGAAATCTTGGGTCCTCTGATATTTATTCTGACAACAGCATATGTACATTGCATTGAGTTTGCAGTTTGGGAACCTGATGCATAGGCACACCTTGCCCGAAGCAGCTGGGGACTGTGTCCTCAAGGGAGCTTTCGATTGCAGATTAGACGCGGCCTTCGCGGCGAGGGGAGTGTGCGTGCGCTCGCCCAGGCCGCTTCTACCGGCTGACGAAGTGGCTATTGAGCGCACTTGGGGAGCTTCCGTCGCTGGAAAGAGACTGCCCTAAAGACAAGGGGACAGGGGCAGCCACGCCACGCCCCGAAGCAGCTGGGGACTCTGTCTTCAAGGGAGCTTTCGATCTGCAGATAGAAATGGCCTCGTGGAGAGGTACGTGTGTGCGGCGGACCGCTCTAGGTGGGGGAGGAAATTAAGTCACCCCTGAAAAGACGGCCTAGCTGTTTTTTCAGGGGTCAAAAAAAAATAAGGCCCGGCCTTATTATGTGAGAAACACGGTATCAACAGGTAGCAGTCCATGGATTTCCCTTGGCAACAGGGATGTCAGTCTCTTCTTAAAGAATAATAACACTTTTGTCAAGGAAAACAGTTCTGCAGATTCCTTGAATAATACTGAGGAACTCTATAAGCAAGGCAAACAAAGATAAATTTGCTATTTTGGAGGGGAAGCCAATAAACAATTCTGGTCGGACCTAATAGTGGTGATTTGCCACATTTGCATTCCAGTCAGACTTATGAGCAATAGGGTATTACCTAGGATAGCTGATGTACTGACATCCTGCTATCTATTTTTTCTTCATTTCTTGATGGAGCAGTGGCATTTCTCAAGACTTATGTCCCAATAATCAGTTTCTCAAATTGTTCTTAAGAGTTAAATGCCCATTTCTTTCTTTTCAAGACTATTCCCCAAACAAACATTTTATTGTTGACAAAGTTGCTATTAAACCTACTTCTCACTCCGCGAAACAAATAATTCCCTCAACACTGTCCAACTATTTATAAAGTCTGCAGTACTATTACTATTAATCTTCACATCACTCCTTATCACCCATCCCCTCCCACTTGTGACTAACTTTGTCGCTTGTATCCTTATGATTTATATTGACTGTTTCCTGTTTACTAGGACTGTTTCCCAGTATGATTTGATTGCTTATTGTACCCTATGACTATTATTGTGTGATGAATGTATCTTTTATGTACACTGAGAGCATTTGCACCAAGACAAAGTCCTTGTGTGTGGAATTACACTCAGCCAATAAAGAATTCTACATTCTATTCTCATCTATCCTGAGGAATGGGGATACTTGGTATAGAAAGTTGCTACTGTGTTTAATGTTTTAGCAAAGAGAAAATTAAATGGCTTGACTTGAAAATACTGTAGTGATATTCTTGTGTGGCCTGTGGATTAGCTTTCTTTTATAGGGAGGCTGAGAATGAGCTGAGAATTATTGATAAAGTTTTATTTGAATTTTTAAGTTGGAAATTCTGAAATCTGTTTATGTCAGTTGAATATTTGAAGCAGTATGCTCCAAGTTCAGTTCAGTTTTCTAAGACAGTTTTCAAAAAAAGAAGTTTAATTGTTACTTCTATTGTTAGGGATTATTGTGGTTCATCATAGTCAGTCTGAAGTTTAGACTAGATTTGGTATTTTTATTCACTTGTTGAATGCTTCCCAGGTATCTGAGATAGACAGAATTTTTTTGATCATCAGAGGATAAAAGCTATTCCAAGTAGTAAAGCTATCTTTTAGAATTGGTAGGTTATTATTGTTGTTTTTAATATTTGGTGACCTGTTTTTGTAGGAATTGAATGGGTGAATAGAACTCTTTTACTGATTCTAGGAAGAAAAGAAATGAGAGAACAAGAGTTTTTTAAAAAAATTTCCTTGCATTTTAAAAATCAAAATTTTGGGAGTTGGATGGATTGGAAGGAAACCGTTTGAAATATTTCTGTAGAATGTTCCAGGTGGAACAGCTTTATTCTATACTCTGAATAAAACTTTTTGCTTTGTGCATATCTCTATTGCAAACATTAAAAACAAAAAAAATGTATGGTTTCCATATTTGTAATAACTAGAATTTACAGAAATTTCCCATTTTCTATGAAATGGCAATTCTGAATATCAGTAAATACAAATTTGGGCGTTAAAAAGTATCTATAACTAATATGACAGTTTGAATCAAAATTCAAACAAATAATGATATTCCATATAAGGTGGGATTTGGAGATCTAGTTGTAGTTTTCAGAGAATAAGAGGAAGATACCATTGGATAGAAAATTTAAATTATTCTTTTTTAATGTGATTGCTACAATTACTGCTTTATAAGCTGATACATGTTTACGTTCTGAATTTTTATTGTCACAGGCTTTGTGCTGAACAGAAAAATAGAAGTGCAGAAATTGCTCAACAAGTCAGGAAGGGATTTGAGGAAAGGAGTATCTATCTGTAGAGGTCAATTCTGTAGTAATTTATTTAAATATTTAGTTTAGAATACGGATAGCCTTCTTGTTTTGTTCTTATTCCTTTTAGAAAAGGTAGTGATAGAGGACAATATTTGTAGCCCAGGGTTGAAATGAGGAGTTAGTGCTCTCTGCGCTTGGTTGTTTTCTTGCAGATGTTTTACTACCCAAACTAGGTAACATCATCAATGCTGGTGGGGAGTGGATTTGCTCTCAATTTGTATGTGGCTTGCCCTGTCAGTGTTGGTGGGAGTGGAATTGGTGGTTATTTGGTTAGGCTGTTTACTGTTCGCTTGTTTGGCAAGTCTTTGATTGGAATATTGTTTCCTTCTTGATTGTTGATCTGAAGTTAATCTTGGTGTTAATATCTGCTCATCTGGTTATTGAATGCTGCTGCAGCATTGCTCTTTCTGTTGTCTTTTTGGTTTGTTGATTGTCTCTTGAATGGTATGTAACTATGTATATATTATTTATGTCTATGTGTGTATCGATGGCCGATTTGTCAGTGCCAGCCTTCCAGAAATTCTCTAGCATTTTTTGGACTTGGCTTGGTGTAGGATGGTCACAGTTTTCTAGTTAAAACTATAGTTAAGTATGTCCGTGTGTTGTGAAATTAAGGAGTTTTCATCATGTCTTCCGACTGCTAGTTGGTGTTCATGGATGCATTCTGCTAGTCTTTTGCTTGTTTATCCTATGTAGTGTCTGTTGCAGTCATTACATTGTATGCTACAGATCCGTGATGGTGAACCTATGGCATGCATGTCAGAAGTGGCATGCAGAGTTCTCTCTATGGGCATGCAAGCCGTTGCCTCAGCGCAGCTCCGCTGCACAGGCGCACAGGCCAGCTGGTCTTTGGGTCTCTGCCATGCATGCACGGGGATGGGGTGCATGCGGGGGTGGGGTGCATGCATAGGGAATGAATGTGCAGGGGTGGTATGCATGCACGTGGATGCACGCGTATTGCATTTTGCAGGTGCGTGCACTCACTTTGGGTACTCGGTGCCGAAAAGGTTAGCCATCACTGTTATGGATGACTCCTGTTTTTTCTTCTAAGGCTGCTGGATCTTTTGGTTTACTTTGGATATTTTGGAGAGCTTTAGTTAATTTCTATGGAATGTGGATGCCACGTGATTGTAATAGTCTGTTGGTGCTTTTTGAGATGTTTTTGATGTAATTTATCCTTTTTACAGCTTGGATAGTGCTACATTGAGTTGAGTAATCAGCACTTTTTGGTGAAGTTGTGTGGATATCCATTGTGTTGAAAGATATTGTACAGATGGTATGTTTCCTTTTTCAGATGTTTAGAGTTGCTGCAATATGATTGTGCTTGTCTAAATAGTGTTTGCTTGTTTGTCCATCCATCTTAAGGTGTTTCTGGGAGGCTTACAATCATAAAAGATAAAAATTGTATAAACAGGAACAGACTTAACAATAGTTTCAATTGGACGAGGCCAAGTCCAAAACTGATTAATATCAGACCAACAATGAAGAAGTAAATAATATCCCAGTCAAGGAACTATCAAACAATGTCTCTCAGGGTTGACCCTACAGCAGTTCTGACCTCATGTCAGACTTTCCTTAACTAAGTCCCTAGGAAATAAAGATCATCGACTCCATTTGGTTGGTGTGACAGTTTCTTTTACAAAGGGTTTGTGGTTGTAGTGAAAATAGATCAGAACTAAAGTTCACACACAAAGAGTTACAGTATTCCTCCTACTCCCCAGCCTTCTCCCCTTAGCTGGCTTGTCTTTGTCTAATAGCGTGCTGCCTAGGTGTTTTGGGAACTACTCAGATGTTCGGTGCTACTTGGTGCAGTTCTTATTCCTTTCCCAGGCTTCGAGGCCTTGAAGACTGGAACAGGCTGGTGGCTGGTTCTCACACCTCTGGCTTCTGTCAAACTTATCACCTCATCCCTTCACATGCCAATTGCCTATTTTCTCTTCCCCCTCCCCCCTCAGCCCCTTAACAATTTATGGCAGGCTGCTAGAAAAGCACTAAGCTGAAGATGACAGATCTGACACTAACAGTAAAGAGCCCAATTAAAGAACAATCAAGACTCCCACCAGCAATGACAGGGTAAGCCACTAGGATATAAATTGAGAGCAAACCCCACTCCCTACTAGCACCGATTGATGTTACCTAGTTTGAGTAATTAAATGTCTGTAAGAAAAAAAACACACTCAAGAGAGCACCAAGGACCAGAAGGCGACTGATGAATCTGGATTGGTTTCAGAGAAAATAATTTTGTGAGGGGGTATGATTCATTTAGTCAGTTTGAGTGAAACCCTTAATTCCACTTGAAATTGGCTTGTGACAGGTGGTCTTTGAATTGTTCCTATTGGTGTATCTTTGTGTTTTTCATCCCATGGAATTCATTGATTTTTGAAAAAGATCTAGGTGATGAAAGGACAGAAGAATTACTTAAACCACTATTGAAGAATAACAGAGCATAAATCTGACTGAACATATGTAATAACATGTCAACAATTATATCATGGTGATAAAAGCAGCAAAACAAACTTTTTTTCTACTTTTGGGCATCCACAGATGCAAACCAGCAGCCCATTTTAAAATGAAAACCCTTCTTCAAGAATATCCAGAGGATTGCTATGAGGAATATTTTAGGCATCTGACAAATAAAGTATCCTGGATTTACTTTGAGGTGCTCTGACTTGGCAAACTTGGATTTGTTTATTGAGGCACAATCTTGCATATTAATAACTTCTTGCTTATCCAGGATGATGGTTGTGCAACCATCCTATGTTCTCCTTGGTTTCTTAGTAGCTTTCAATACCTTTAATAGTGAGATAATTCAGGACTGACAATAGGGACTGTGTAGCATGTGTTCCCGTGATTCTCTTTTTTCCTTGACCTACTGATGCAAGGAGAGAGGTTGACTCTGAACTCCTTAGTTTGCATGCTGCCTAAGAGCTCAGTATTCTTCCCCTTCAGTTTATCATTTATATTAAACTGTTGGGAAAGATCATGTATCAGCTTCAGGTCATGTATAATCAGTAGATGGATAATACTCAGCTATTTACGTCAACCAGTTACTGAACAAATGATAGTGTTAAGGGCTTGTCCCAATGCTTGGAGCTGTCAAGGCATGGATGAGAGAAACAGCCTTAAATATTAATTGAAGCAAGTAACTATAGATTCATGGCCCATCAGATTCTAGGGTGTTTCTTAGTTATGGCAACTGTGGCCAAGAAAGTTCCTAATATTTTAAGTCTTTAACAAAATTCCCAACAAAGCTTAAAATAATTCCATGCTCACACATAACACATAAGTTTATATTATGAAATTAGAAATAAAATATAAAAACAAATAATAACCACAATTGAAGCAGAAAATAATTCTGAATTAAATATATAAAATATCTGTTTTCTTCCTACGATCTACTTTATCACAATACAGATGTTAGTTTAGAATTTTTCATTTCCTCTGTGATCTGAAGAAGTTAAATTTCATTCAGTCACAAATTGCATCCAAACCTAAGAACCTCTTTTTGAATAGTTTTACATATTAAGAACGTAATTTTATAAACCATTAACAAGATAACTAAACATTTGTGCCTCAGTTACTATCAAAAGTCAGCAGAGAGCATCGACAAAGTAGTAAACTTAACTAACTTTGTAGGCTCATATATAGACTTTGTAGAGTTTGGGAGAAAATTTATAACAATGGCTGAATGGAATTTTTGATCTCAAGCCTCAGGAGCCCTGTTGGTTTTATTGTAAGAATGAACTTGTTATTTATTTTTATTTATCAAATTGAACACTCTTTTATCACTATAGTAACTTCATGCGGTTTGTTAATATACATCAGGGATGTCAAACACAAAGCGTGCTGGCCAGATTTGGCCAATGGGGTGGGTAGATCTGGCCTGTGGGCTTGCCCAAGAAACAGTAAAAGACCAATTCACAGGGCTCGACCTGGTCCAGGCCAACGAGGCATTAATTTGCAACCTGGTGGCAGCCATTCTGGCTGGATCGTGGTGAGACTTAGATCTGTGGTGCCACCTTGGCATCGCCCTTTTGGTGTGCTCACAGAAAGTGGCAAGCACACGGGGCCTGGCGTCCCTGGGGAATGTGTTCTGAGCGCTTCCCTTTCACCCATGACATCAACGCTCACTGCCTCCTATGCGCATACTCAGGGGGGGCAGGACTTAGGGAATGTCACAGATTTAGAGGTGGCCGTGATCCAACCCGGAGGGCCAACATCAGGTTGCACTGTACTAGCACCAGCCTCTTCATATCCCACTCATCAGCCTTTTGTATATGTGTGTGCACGCAGGGGATATGACCTGCAGCAGGGGCTCCTCAGCCGCTGTGACCACCAGGCTAGCCCTCCAAAAAGCAGGCATGGCGGTGGCACCAGGAGCAGGCAGAGTAGGGGGAGGCACATGATGTGAACCACTGGGCATGCCTGCTCCATCCCATGTGACTGGAACGGGGCAGGCAGATGCCCAGCGCATCCAGCAGGCCGGACCGCATGCCTCTCCTCTGCCTCCGGCTATTGCCTTTGCCGTGGGCTGAGACAAGGTGAGATAGGAGGCGGCAGCTGCTGCCAGGCACCATTGGCTCGCCTACACTGACTCATCTATTTTGTTTGTGGTTGGTCACCTTCTCGACCCCCTAGTAGGTCTTGCCCTTGGAGTGCATTCCATTGCACACCCAAAGCACCTTGGCACCACTTGGGGCCGCTGCCACCACCAAGGCTTTCAGCGGCTGGTGCAAGTCCATTAGACCGCTGCCATTGCCACCCAGAGCCAAGGCCCTCCCAGCATGAAGGAGGCAAAGTGGCAAGCTAGAAAGGCCAAGTAGAGGTGGTAGACCACACACAAGTCCAGCAGGCGAAAGGCAGCCTCCACGAGTGGGGAAAGCCAAATCCCCATCAGTTTCATGGCTGCCCAGGCCCAGCTGGGATCGCATGCCTCCCTCCCCATCTCTGCTGGGCCTGGGTGGCCATGGTGCTGATGGGAATCTGGCTTTCCCCACTCGTGGCTGCCTTTCGCCTGCTGGGCCTGGGCGTGCTCTACCACCTCTATTGGGCCTTTCCAGCTGGTCACTTTGCCTCCTTCAGGCTGGACGGGTCTGCTGAACGGTGACAGCCTGCAGGAAGGCTAAGGTGCATTGGGTATGTGAGGGGAATGCACTTTATGTTCAAGTCAATGGCAAGACCTGTGAAGGGACTAAGAAGAAGATGACCAGCAATGATCTCTCCTACAGCAAGCCTTCGCCTGCTGCTGATGCTGCCATCGGGCCTGCTGCTTGGATGGCCAGCCTGGTGGTGGTAGCGGGCTCTGGAGCTGCAGAGTGCTCCAGCTGAGGGGTCGCAACCTCTTGGAAACCATCACACAAAGGGCTTCAAGTTCTCGGGGAGGTGATGGTTTCCAGCTGCAGCTGCGCCATCCCCTGCCTCGCCTCACCTCATTCCGGGGATCGAGCCTCCCATCCATTGTCCCACCTGCCGGAGACCCCTGTTCCCTTCTCGCCCCAGAGGCACCCCTCGTGAGCAAAGTCAAGCTGGTCACATTCCCTGGCCATGCCCCTCCTCCCTGCTCTGCCCCCAGAAGGACAAGCACAATAGCAATAGCATTTAGACTTATATGCCGTTTTATAGTGCTTTACAGCTCTCTCTAAGCGGTTTACAGAATCAGCACATTGCCCCCAACAGTTTGGCTCCTCATTTTACCCACCTCGGAAGGATGGAAGGCTGAGTCAACCTTGAGTCTAGTGAGATTCGATCTATCAAATTGAAGGCAGCTGGCTGCAGCAGAAGTAACTTGCAGTACTGCACTCTAACCACTGCACCACCGAGGCTCAGTCTATGTTTTGAACTATGTCTATGTTTGGAATTAAAATGAGATTTTGTTTGCTTGTTTGTTTTGTTTTGTTGGACCCAGTTGCCCTGTTGCTGCAATTATATGGCTAAAAGGCATTGTAGAATAAATCTGGCTGTTGGTATTGCAGTTGAAATCTGCTGACCCACAGAAAGGATTTAAAAGCTGAGCCTACAATCTGAAGCAAAAGTGACATTTTCTTAGGAAATAGTTCACCTCTTTCTGTGATAGTTGGATGCTATTCCGGCCTTAACTTCTGAAAATTGCAGTAATCATTAAACGTATCAATGCTGATTGGGCCCTCGATGAAATTGAGTTTGACACCCTGATCAACATCATATGCTTGATATAAAAATTGAGCTCAGACTGCTGAATGCTTATGGATTTTTTTTGTGCATGTTAGCCTTTTTCATATTTCACTCTTAGAATAACATGTCATTTTTTTATTTAACAAATAGAAAATTGCTATTGAAATGGAAATTCCATAAAACAAGCAGTAAAAGTGTTAAATCATGAAGTTCTGTGCAAAGATGCAATTGACTGCAAATATTTATACCAAATATAACTTCCAGTTTAAAAATTGGAAAAGCTAACAATAAATACAAAAAATCTTATTAATAGATTTTTTTCTAACTTTTTTTTCACTATTAAGTATTTTTTATTTTTAAGATATATTTCTTCATTTAAACTTCTGCAGTTTGATTTACCTTAATATAAAAAAAATCTTTATAATTTTTTGACACTTGATTGCATTTTTATTTTTCTTTGTGTTTGGATTTTTTGCAGTTTTTGATAACCTCTCTTCTGGAGATTCTACCAGGTACGATTTAAATTTTGATTTAAATTCAGGAAGTTCTGGAAAAAGATACATTCTTATTTATATGTATATATATCTCTGTTTTAGCAATTCTGAAAAAACAGATGATGATAGCTGGCTTTCTTCAGAAGAGGAGGAACTAGGCTCCAGTCCCAAGGTAGGATTTTGTACAGTGAACACTCAAAACCTCTAACAATGAGAAACATGTTATGATACTAATTAATACTTGTTTGGTTGGATATGAACTTCAATTTAGATCTTAAGTTTAATGTAATACATACAGCTTGAGCTATGGTGGCGCGATGGTTAGAATGCAGTATTGTAGGTTAATTATGCTGATGGCCAATTGGTTGCACTTGGCAGTTCAATTCTCACTGGCTCAAGGTTGACTCAGTCTTCCATCTTTCCAAGGTCAATAAAACGAGGACCCAGATTGTTGGGCGCAATATGCTGACTTTGTAAACCACTTAGAGGGCTGTAAAGCACTGTGAAGTGGTATATAAGTCTAAATGCTCTTGCTCTTGATTGTTACAGCTAATCAGTATTCAGACTTTACAGGTTAGATTTTAAATGAAATTATTAGAAAACTAAAACAAAAAGTTTTAATCTGAAATTTGAGTGCAGCCATGGAATAAGGGAACAGGTAGAACAGTTTGAATACCCTATTCTAGTTTCAAGAATGTGGATGCTACCTGAAAAATGCCCTATAAATGTTTTCTGAATCAGAAAACATATTTTGACTTGAAATCAGAACAAAATATCTCCTTTTGGGGTGGTTCCATCAGAAAGATTAATGTTCCTTGTTTCTAATAGAGCAACGTTCAAATACTTTTATTTCATGTAAAAGAAAATAAGGCAAATGTTCCACTGGAGAATGATGAGAATTTAAAACAAACACTTTGTTTTTTTTGTTCTAGTTTCACAAAAATAGGAGGGAGAGCAGGCTGTACAAGCTCCACCAATACCCATTCTACAGGAAAAGAGATTAAAACATTAAAAAGAATTCCTATAGCAAACAATATAAACAGCAGTTAAGCCTATATTTTGCACCCTGACAGACCTGTGAAAGCAGCCACAGAACTGAGCCCAGAGAAGAAACAGGCAACAGATGGTAGATTGGGTTCAATAGCAAATGCATACTTATTCACTTTCATACAAATGAGCACCCAAGCATATGATGTAGATTAACAAACTGCATAAAATTGTAGTTTAAATATTGTAGTATGAAACTGCTTTATAATCAATAATTCTGATATTGTTTCCATTCTCTAAATATGTGCTTTTAACTGCTCTTCCGCAATGCAGCCCTTTGCTGTTTTATTGATTGATAATTCTATAAATCTTCATGGCATGTAAATATTTAAAACTAGCCAGTCACTGAACATAAAATCATGTAAAACACAATCCCCCAATCTTAGAACAAAAAGTTTGATTTTGAATTTGGAAAAAAATACTGGAATAGGAAGTGTTTTATAAGCTGAGACCATTTTGAAAAAGCTGTGCTGAACTCAGGATTGAGTATGATTTTGTAGTAGTATTTGGATTTTTGTCATTTGAAAAATATGCATACAATCAGAATTGAAAGGGACTATTTCAGGGGTGGGATTCAAATTTTTTAATAGCCAGTTCTGTGCGCATGGCTTGGTTGGCGGGTGTGACTTAGTGGGAATGCTGCAACGGTCATAAGTGTGAAAAATGGTCATGTCACTTTTTTCAGTGCCACTGTAACTTTGAATGGTCACTAAATGAATGCTTTGTAAAAAGGTTACAGTTACAAAAATACAAAAAGATTCTTACTTGCAATCATTAGGATAAAAATACCTGCAAGCTGGAGTTACAAATCAGGCAGGGTGCCAGAGCACCTTGAGGAATTAAAAATAGTTAAAAATACAATGATAAACTCAGCAGCCAACTCTTGCTCATAAAGTGAAACCCCTTTAGCAGAGAGGTCATTTAAGTTCTTCAGAAAAGAGCACACCCAGGAAAAGCAATTCTTAGAACCATTTGCACCACTTAAAGATACCAGCTACTCATCTCACAAGATATCCGAAGGAAATCATCCAGAATTAATGAAAGGTCACGGTGCCCCCACCCCGAAAGGCAGTAAAAAAAAAATCAATGCCAAGCTTGCATCCTGCCTCTTGGAAGTTCACCCCAAAAGACAGTGCCAGATACCATTAAAGCAGTGAAGGAAGACCCCTTCCCAGATAGAAAAAGAAACCATGAGGCAGGAAAAAATTCAAACACAATACAAAATAGTATCTGCAAATCACAACAGTAGCTCTTGCTTGTTAAACCAATACCAGAACAAAAGAACAGGAAACTAGCCAGATCTTTCAACCAGTTTCTTCACGGAATACGAGATTAAATCTTTTTCCTTCCAAACAAAGCTGAATAGGGAAAATTATTCCCATCAATAAACACAGGAATTAAATAATGTTGAGAGGTAATTCCCGTTAGGAGAAAGAGCGCTAAAGGGAGAACATATAGAGAGTAGTGTTTGGAATAGATACACACCCACAGTACACAGTACACTGTACAGTAAATGTAGTTTTTTACTTCCAGAAAAGTTTAAGGCAAAGTCCCAACACAGTCCAAAGTCATTTCGACAAGTAATTCAAGTCAGTTTTGCAATCAGGGATAATCCAAATACAAAGTCCCAGTGTCAAAAAAACAGTTCAGTTTTTGACTTACATTGAAATCCTCCAGTAATATCAGTCCCGAATTACGGAAAAATGGAGCAACGGGCAATACTTTCAAGAAGGAAATAAAAGATACACTCTCTTCTCTTCTGAGACTCATGACTAAAACTAAAAACAATCCAGGTTTCTGGCTCCATCTTATGGCTGTTTGAGAAAAACCACACCCATTGCATGCTCTTGCATTCCCTTAAAGAGGCAGTATTAAAATGTCTATCCTGATTTATATATTTCTAACCCAAATACCAAGCACAGAATTAACCTTCACCAAAAACCACTTTTAGACCAAAACTCAGAAAGGGTATATAAACTCATGTTTGAATGTCAATCTTTCTAGCTAGCTAAGAAGTATTTCTAGGGGAGTATTTCCTCCCAACAGCAGTGTAAAAAGGTTAAAACAACCCTTCCCCTTTAAGTATCAAGAAAAAAAAATCCTTTGGAGACAAATAGATTTAGGCATACTGTCAAGAATGTAATAAGGATGGAAAAAAACAAAAGGAGATTTCTTCTAACTACCAGTTCTCCGAACTGCTTAGAAAGTTAACAAGGGGTTCTATAGGACCAGTCAGAATCGGTAGAATCCCACTCCTGGACTATTTATTCATAAATTCAATATCCTGCTTAATGCAGTATTCCAAACTAAAGCACCCCAGTCAGGTGGCTAGAATTAAAATAATATGTTATTAGCAGTGCAGTATTACTATGGATAGAAGTTTGAACAGAAGTTCTACATTGTTTTAAGTTTGACTTCTTAGTTCATCCATTGTTTGCAGAATAAAATAGGAAAGGGGTGGGTTGATACATTAATAATCTTATGTTTTTTTAAAGAAGAGCAAAATATAAAGATAGTATAGCAATGTTTGTTACATTGAAAACTTCTGTCCTTCAATTTTTATTCTTAGAAACCAGAAAAACCAAGTTTGGCTCAGCTAATGAAAGTTCCATGGGACTTCTTGAAAAAATGTAAGTTGCGTGAACAAAGTAAGTTATGATTATATTTATCTATAGAAAATGTTAACTGCATTTTAATCTCTCTCTGTGTTTGTATTTTGATGCAGTAGATGAGAAAGATTGCACTATCCGAACAGAACCCTTAGGCAGTTCACAGCAAAATAAAGCAGGTTATGATTTTGAAGAATGCAATGAATCCCTTCCTAAGCCTTTGTTCCAAGTCAAAACCTTCCCTCATTCAGTCCATTCCTCACCTGGCTCCTTTTCCAAATGTTCCCAAAGAATATTGCATTCTGAACAGGTAATAAGTTTTAATTCATCCATTGTATTTTATTATTTATTGTATGTTTTTATACCCACATGTGATTTTGTGAAGACAATGAAAACAAAAATCAATCAAAAGAAAATATTCAAAAAATAATACAAAAAAAAATTAACCACAATAAGCAAGAATTAAATGATTCCGATAGTTCTTTTGCAAGCAGCAAAGAAGAATTTCATGGGAAGCAGAAAGAAGAGAAGAAAAATGAAAATGAGGAGGAGGAGGAGGAGGAGGAGGAGGAGGAGGAGGAGAACTGTGCAAAGCATTCCAAAGGACATCTTGCAAAGCATGCCAATGACAAGAGAAGCGGACAAGGATTCCATGAATAAAGTCAAATGTGTAAACATTTACTGGAGAATTTTTATTCAACCTGAAGAATAAAATTATAGTGAGAGACAGTGCACTACAATTTTAAGNGAGGAGGAGGAGGAGGAGGAGGAGGAGGAGGAGGAAGTAAAAGAAATGGAGGAGCACTTCAGTACAGAAAGGGAACAAGAAAACATAAAAAAAAGTTGGACTAAGGCAGAAGATAAGGAAGATGAATATGTTGACAAATCAAGAGGGAAAGAACATTCCAAAGAAAATGAACATGAGAGGGAAGCAAATCTGTTTAATAATGAAGTATACAGTGTACAAAATGAAAAGATGCAAGATGGTACTAATATTCCTGAAGCTTTTATTTCTGATCATCCTGAATCTTCATATGACCATACAATTACTAACAAGGTAAATAAGGAACGACCTGAACATTCGGTTGAAAAAGAATCTAGTCATGAAAATCAATTTCAGAAATTACAAAAACTCCAAGACACTGAGAATAATAATAAATTGTCATCTGAGAATCAGGAACAGTTTTGCAAAACTGTTTTTTCTTTGAAGAATGTTGAAAAAACTACAATGTTTACTTTCTCAACTAACTCTCATGAAAATGACGTGGATTCCATTCTGGATGATACTGAAAGTCGTAATTCTGGATCAGAAGCAGAACTCAGAAAAAATATAAGTACACAACAGAATATTAGGAATCCTGATTTTACAGGATATCAGATTCCTGGAGAAAAGGAATATGTGGATTCAAAAAAACTGGAAGAAGCAATGTATGAGCCAACAATATATAAATATAGTGAGGATGAAAATCTGAAAACTTTCCAATCTGATTTGAAAGTAAGTGAATCTATTGCAAAGGCAAAATGTTTTTAATAAAATTGCACTTCATAAATAAAAAACTGTATTTCAACAAGCTTGTTCATTAATGATATTTTAATGGCACAGGAGAAATAAAATCCATTCCAAATCATTTAAAGCAGGGGTCCCCAATCCCCGGGCTTCTTGTTCAAAACCTGGCTATGGGAGAAATGGGCAAGAACATGTGTGTGAAGCTCCACTCACATGAGTGGTGGGCAGATGCGCATACGAAGCCCCATTCGAACTAGCAGAAAGTGCTTGTGCTCATGCATGAAGAGGGAGTGGAACTTTGCAAATGCAAGGGCTCTCTGCTTGCATGAGCGGAGCTTCGTTCACAAGTGCAGTTATCAGCCGTGAGCACGAGTGGAGCTTTGCATGCAAGCACAAGGACCCTTCACTCGTGCACGATCTCCATTTCTGTGAGGGAAAGACCTACATGTGCTCGGCTTGCACAAATTGAACTGTGCGTGTGCCTGCCACTCATAACATTATTCCTCCTGTGTCAGGGCAGGCTGCCAAGATGGAAAAGTTGGGGAACCACTGATTTAGAGTACAGAATCCAGATTAATGCATAGATTTTCTTCAAATGAAGAAAATATACCCAAACTGGCTGAATAGTTCTATATACAATTCAAGATGCTGATTTTTCATGAAGCCAAAATTACTAAAGTTGTGGCAACGTTTCAGCAGAATCTCATCTGCCATCATCAGGCTTCTGTGTAGATGTGTGTCTCACAGTTCCTCTGGTTTCAAATTTAGAGCTGGTCTATTCTGATGGCTATTAGCCTGGGTCGTGTTTCCATTGGACTTGGTGAAGTTTTGATTGTATATGGTGTTTTCTGGTTTCTTCTGTCTGTTTTGGGCTTGATTGCGCTGGCAACACTCTGTTCTTCGTGTGGAGGCTTGTTCAATGCAGGCTTGGCTCCATGGAAAGGACCGGCTGCTATTCATCACAAGCTGGGTTCACCTGGGTGCTGGTGGGTGTTGTTGAGTTGGAGCTATCAGAGGGAGTCTGTTGTGCCCAGGTGTTGCCCTGGCCTGTGGTGTGGAGATCTTCATTTGAGAGTGCAGGGCTTCCAAATGATGACCAGTTCTGCTGAATCCGATTCTCTATCATGCTAAGGTCTTTATTCAATCTCTATGACGTCTTCTCTGTGTTTCTAGTGGCTGGGGTATTTCTATAGTGGCTAGCGTCTTTAGTGCCATTGATGAAGTTTGATGTTGTGACCTAGAAGACCAAGAGACCTATGCGAACAGCTGTCTTGCCTACATTAAGAGGTACTACAAGATAAAATCAGTAAGATAACTACAACAAGGCATCACATCAAGACTGCCTTTCAAAACAGACAAAAAATTAGACAGCCCATCTTTAAAAAACTCCAAAACAACATTGGACCTGGAAAAAACCAACGCATTATACGAAATTTGCCTGTACATCATGCCGGCACATTACATTGGACAGACCAATAGAAGAATATAGTTACCCACCTAGATGAACACAAAATGCCAGTTAAAGCTGCAACACGCTGAACACACCTCCTCACAAGTTCCAACACATTGAAACCACACGCGTCACAACATAACTTCAATGGCACTAAACCCTTTAGCCACTATTAGAAAACCCAGCCACAGAATCTCAAAGACGCCATACAGAGATGAAAAAAGACCTGACAAGCATGAATACAAGAGAAGTGATTACAGCAGACTGTCAATCATTTGGAAACCTGCACTCTCAAATTAGAAAATCTCCCACACCACAGGCCAGGCAAACACCTGGCACAAAACAGACTCCTCTGATAGCTCAACTCAAAAACACACCCCCACCAGGCACCCAGTGAAACCCAGCTTCGCTGATGAACAGCTAGCCGTCCTATTCACACGGAGCCAAGATGCCATTGAAAGCCTCCAACACAAGAACAGAGTGTTGCCAGCCAATCTAAAGCACAAAACAGACAGAAGGAAACCAGGAAACACCAATCAATTCAAACTCCAAGTCCAATGAACACAGACCCAGCTAATAGCCAATCATGAATAGGACCAGCCTCAAATTTGAAACAGAGGAACTGTGAGACACACATCCACACAGAGGCCTGATGATGGCAGATGGGATTCTGCTGAAACGTTGCTACAACTTTAACAGAGCTACAATGACGTGGGATAATAGCCTGACCCACAGACAAACTCAATACAGAAGCCTGATGATGGCACATGAGATTCTGCCGAAACGTTGCTACCACTTTAAAAGCACAACTCCAATGATGTAGGATAATACCCGAAGGAAGCTGAACAGCATACATGTAAGTACCCGCGAAAACATAAAAAAATATATACATACATACATACATACATACATACATATATGTTTTCTTATGTTTTTGTGGGTATTTATATGTATGGTATTTAGGTTTCTTCGGGTATTTTCCCACGTCTTCATATTTGTGCTTTTATTTTAGCGACATTTCAGCAGAATCTCATCTGCCATCCTCAGGCTTGTGTATTGGATTTTTTTAAATCTTGTGTGTCAGGCTTGGCAGCCGTTTTTTGCCAAGCCTGACACACAAGATTAAAAAGAACCCAATTATTTTGATTTTTGTGGATTCCTGGGAAAGTCTTGGAGCACCTTAGTAGTTCTAGATCACTGCTCTAGTTTATTACTTACAGTACATATGTGAATATATATTCCTGCAATATCCCAGACAGTTTATGACTCCCTGATAAAATCACATAGATTAAAATTTTAGTCATACATTCTGAAGACTTCTTTAAACTAATAACAGGACATTACTATGTACAATAAAGACTGGATGTTGTCGTTTCTGTTAGGAGAAACCTTCAAAAGATGAAGAAGGTGGTGAACAGGATTTTGCCAATAAAAAGAGTATTGTTTGTAGGCAGTCTTCGAATATCTCACCAAAAGGTAAAAAGTTTTAGTTATATTAACTTGTCTGCATCACATGCAAATTAGCAATAATAAAGTCACTTCTCATATTTATGCATTACGGTTTCATTAAGCTCATAGCTTAATAACTAAAATTCATGAAACCAATAATTAATTGGTTATTGCCATGAATTTTAATATAGTTTAATATTATAAGATTAAAATATATAAACAGAATTGTTTCTGGAAGTAGCCTTAGTAGTAGTAGTAAATAAGTGATTTATTATGAACTGGACATCTGTTGGGATACTTTTGTTCTTTAGAGTATTTCAGTTTTCACGCTCTGTGTTTAAAAACTTCTTGTTTCTGAAAATCTGTGTAAGGAGAGGATTGTTTTCTTTTCTGAAAACAACTTTTTTTAATTTGTGGGCTGACCAAGAAGATTCAATTAATTTTGCTTTGGCTCCTTCGCAATATTTCAATAAAAGTGTACATAGCTAATGGCAGAATGCAGCTATGAAAAGTATTGTTATTTAATCTGAATTGCCACAATCTCAGTTTTTGAATAATGAACACTGAGTATTTTGTAAAGAATTTGCTATTTTATTTTATAGCTAAATCAGCTTTGGGCGAGGACAAAGATGATGAGAAGTGTACAGAATCTCCATGGGATTCAGAAGTAGGTTTTAAAATTTTCTGTGCTCTGAATTCAAAGAAATACTTCCATTTTAAAATCTGTTTTGATTTATTATTTCTTGTATCTATCAGTTTTACTTTCTAGTGTCTATGAATATGTAGTTATTGTAACTTGCTAAGCACAGAACATTTCTTACTAGATCAGAATAATTGTTTGAAGCTCCAAGGAGTTTAATTTGAGTTATTTTCCACACAATTACTTATAAGCTTTACTCATTTTGTATTAAAGTGGCCAATGACAAAAATATTTTCTCAGAAATAATATTTTTAATTTCAAATCCCGAATTATCTGTCAATATAGATAATGTTATATAGATAATATTTTCTATGTCATTGACCTCTCTGTCTCAACAGAAAGAGATACAAATATTATAATAATAATAATAACAATAATAATAATAATAATGAAAAATAATTTAGCATAGGTTATGAGAAATAAGCATTTTTTTAAAAAAATAAGCGACATAGACATGCTGTAGCTATTTGATTCTTAATATCAAAGTGAAGTGAAGTACTTTACTTCAATAAAGATTTGAGTAAAGTATCCCCTTAAACCTGCATGCATAGCCCCATAGCACCCTTGTTACTAAAAGCAAAGTGAATTTATTACTTCACTTTCCTGCAAGCGATGGTTGGTTTAGACAAATCAGCTTAAAGTGCCTCATTGATACAGATTAACAGGGTTGGAAGGGATCTTGTATGTCATCTTGTAGGTCTCTTTTCCACCTCCATAATCTCTTTGCCACCTCCATGACATTTCTTTGCTGAGGTGAATTGAAACTGTCCAGTACAACTGTGGTCATAGAAATTATCAATGGTGTTTAATATTGCTTAGTTCAATATCCTGCCCATAGAATTAAATAAAGGAGAAATTTAATTAATTAATATAATATAGGGTCCACAGTTGGAAATTTGTTATTATTGAAGGCTTCCTCTATAGTTTTGCATTATGAAATTGTCTTTATGCTTAAAGGCTATTTCAGTTACAAATATATACTTTTTGTGTTTCATAAAATGTTTTTCTTATATGAGATTCTAGTGGCTTCTCTTATATGGCATATGAGAATAACGATAACTGATATTGCCGATTTTGGAAAACTACTATTTCACTTTGCTTTTGGTCCTGAGTTATAACCAACTCATTCTGGGATGTATCTTAGTTGAAATAGGTGTGAAGTACTTCAAAAAGGAGATTTGAAATGTAGTGTGTTGTACAGATCAGATTTTGTGAATGTTTTTTAAATCACTTTATTTCCAGCTAACTTTTCAACTCTAGTAAATTAAAATGGGAACAATTCCAGTCCTTAATGTCTATTCAGACATTTCAGTTGTAAGTAAATGGAAATTAACCAGGGGTGGGATTCTGTCTGGTTGGACCAGTTCTATAGAACTGGTTGTTATGGTTCTGCACCACTGGCTGGCCCCTCCCCTCCCCGCCTACTCCCTCCTTACCTGGCACGCCCACCATCAAACTTACCTGCTAAATTGCTATTTTTCCTTTTTTTTCCCCTGACCATCAGCTGTTCTCCTGTGCCAGGAGATTTAGATTAACTAGAAAGCAGGAAACTGTTGGATTTCTTGCTTTCTAGCTAATCTAAAAGCAGAGCCGAACCTTCCTTAGGATTGAACCTTCAATTTTTCAGTGCAGACAGAGGTAGCTGATTGCAGAAAGGTAGATCTCTGAGTGAATCTGTGATTCTGTGAGCAACTCAATCTGCCTGCCTGCTTTGCCTGATTNTACATATTGGTGTGTTGTGATTTAATTTGTGAGTTTGCTTGCTGCCAAATTTTATGAGTTTGCTTGCAAGCAAATTTTATGTGACAGACTCAGGTAGCTGATGGCAGAAAGATAGATCTCTGAGTGATTCTGTGATTCTGCGAGCAACTCAACCTGCCTGCTTTGCCTGATTTTTGGGTAAAAGTTGCTCTTCTTTAAAATAAAAAATTAAATATTTACAATATTTACATACAAGCCATGTCCACCCAGTCACGAGACCACCAAACCATACCCAATTAGGAAAGCACGCCCAACCAGTCCCATGACCAAGCCACACCCACAAATTAGGCCACGCCCACAGAACAGGTTGTTAAAAAATTTGAATCCCACCCATGAAATTAACCATTTCTTGAAAACTAAACTTACAAATCAAAATGCTTTTATGTTTTCTGTAATTAAAAGCTTTCATAATATGTTCAGGAATATCTTTGTTTTCTGTAGAAGAATAAAGATAAACAAAATGAGTATATGACCATAGTTGTATGATGTTTCTCACATATGTATATTTCCAATAGTGCACATCAGAAAGCCCCAGGAAGCCAACTATTAGTTCTTTGCCTACATCTCCTGCCAAAACTGGAATACACATGCACGGTATTATACAAGAACCATTTAATGGTAAATTCATCAAAAATTATTCTTTTTGTTATATCAACATATATACATATTTTAAATGTTCTTCAGTCATTTAGATATGGAAATTATAATTGAGTGGCTAAAGGATATGGCGGGGAGGATTGGTGGATTTATAAATATTGCCAATATATTGCCAGCAATATATTTCCATAACTGAGTAAAACTTTATCCTGGATCTGCCTGATTCAAATTATGCCTTAATGTACAACCGATATGTATACCTATATATTTTCCTCCCACAATAATCCGATGAAATATCTAACAAAAGAATAAAAAGAAGGGTACAGAAAAGAAAAATAGAAAAGGAAAAAGAATAAAGAAAACAAAAATAGAATGAATTATCACAAGTACAAACAATTTTAGTTATTTATCACCTTTCTTAATATATAACAAATGATCTATTCTTCCCATATTCTATTTCTTATCCTTAAACAAACATATAATGCCTAATCATTTTATTCCTGATGTCTAGTAATGGTTACCATAAATAACATATGTATTTTAATCTTGACAAAACGTTTATATTCATTCCTTTTGCTTCTAACAACCTTGATCTTTAGTTCCTTCAAATATTGTCGATGAATTTGATTTATTTTCATTTTTTCTTAGTCCTTTCTCATAAAATTCTTCAAAGCTTTAAGAACCCTCTTGTAAATCCAGTATTGGAAAATTATCCAGGTTACTCTTTTGGTTTGTTATTTGTATATCCCTTTACCTTTATTAGGACATCAGACATTGCTTTGTATTTCCAGTATAACATTTTCCCATTGTTTAGAAATACCTTTCAATACATCTAGTGTGATAATATTTTGCTTCACGCTGTATCAGCAAGTCAAGTTTCTTTAATTATAATCTTTAATTACTTCTAGTTTCTGTTAGCATCCAATTTTGAAGTTTTGTCTTCATATTTTTTTTAAATAAAAAGCATTTTCTTATTGAAAATATTCTTATAATTAATTCAAAACTCTAATTTCAAATTTATCTGATCCCTTAGTCCATTTGTAACTTTCTAAAATCAAAATTTTAATCTTCTATTGTTTATTCCAGAAAAAACTTAAATCCTTAACTTCATGTTTAAAATTTGTTTTACTGAGAATTGAAAAAAAAAATTCACCTGATGCTGTAAAACATGTTGAACCAAAGGTTCTTAATAACTGAAAAGCAGTTTACGAGCAATTTCTGAAAGTGATTAGAAAAAGAAGAATGTCAACCTGGTTCCTTTTAAAGGCACTTATTGCTGTTTGCGCAAGTTGACTATTCTCTTATCTCTCACAGCTCTAGACCCGCTGTCTTGCGAGAAGCAACTGTCTGAAGCACCTAGGGACAATCTCCTTGTTGTCTGGACAGGACTTACAAAGAGCCGGTCTACTTGCCAGCTCTTCATTCTGCTCCACTTACTGGCTGCTTTTTGGGAGCTGGCCCTAATTTGTCATTTATTCCCTGGAAGTTTTGTTTGTTATATTTGTAACAAATGAATATTGTATTATGCTTGTAATACAAGAGTGGGATTCACACAAATTTAAAAGTTGCAGTACATTATCTAGGTAACTTGTTTCCCTTTTTTTCCTAGGAAAACCAAGTTTGCAGGTTAGTACTACTTTTGTTTTTTAAATTTTATTTAACTATTTTTATTACTGTATTGTGGTATCATATTTCATTCTTAGCTGAATTGTCTTTATAGCAAAAGATCACAAAAGAAAACTTGGTGTGTGAATCTCCTGCTCCTGTTTTAAAGAAGGCAATCATAGAAAAGCAAAAATCAGGTAACTATATTGTATGGAGCTTAAAATATATCATATGTATTATTGCATATTTCATATTCTAATGTCATTAATTTCTTCTTTCAGATTTAATGGAAGAACTTGGTTTAGATGAAGCAGATGATATTGAAGGTCCTTAAATACTTTATGCATATTTATGTATCATACATTAGAAAGTTTTTAAGAACATCAGATTTTGCCATGTTATGCAAAAAAAATTAAAATTAAATTTTGCTTATGAAACTAAATGTTGTATCCCCTTAAAAAAGATAAACCACATGTAATTTTCTGTTAAATTCTTAGAAGATTGGATTCTTTTCATCTGGGATATGCATAAATAAATGTAATGGTTAAATCAAAATATTTTCCAGTATCTATCAGTATTTTGAATACTGTGGCTTCAGCCATAGACTTTTGTTGTTAATATTGGCAACTTAATAGATCTTTATATTACTTTATTACAAAATACATTAGGTTAACATTTGCTAAACTATTGTATGTTGTATTTACTGCTTTGATCTTTTTAAAATATTTTTTGTTGTTAGATACATCTGACTGGGATTCCACCAGTATTTCTCTTAAAAGCACTCCATGTGTTAAACCAACTGACACCTTTATGTTGGAAGATAATGTATCTCCACAACAATTACCAGAAACAAATGTTACACCTGAAATCTCCATTCCTGTGAAGGAAGACTCAGATACTCAAAACATAATGTCTTCAAAAGGTAGTTGCTGTCATTTTTAATAAAATCAAAGTTTTCTGCAGGAGGAGGAAGAATAATTCTGATCCCAATTTAGATAATCCTAATCCGAAACAAATAATTCATTGTTTTTCTCCCACTCTTCTGCTGGAAACATTCTGATATCCTGAAGTGACTCAGAATGATCGTTTATTATACAGCTTTGTTAATTAAAAGGCAAGGTGTTTTTTTTTTTCTGTAGAAAAAAATTCCTTCCGAGAGAAAATTGAAATCTAATAAAGCCTCCCATTGGCTACAGATATAGAATGACATTTTGCTTATTTTTCCTTTTGATATTCCATTAATAAATCATCAGGCAATAGTAGCTGGAAGGAAAAACAGATAAACTAGTGTGTCCTTTCCTAGGTAGAATTCTACAGTGGATCCAGTCATTTGTTTCTTCATTCCATAGTGGATAACTCAGCACCTATCAAATTGCAGAGCTAAAATCTTGTGGCAAAATATTTATATTTGAAATAATTCAGTAAAAGTTGAAGTGCAGGTTCCTTTGAAGCTGCTTTCCAAATCAAGTGATTACCTTTGCAGATCCTCCATTTTTTTTTTCAGACGTACAAGTCAGATTTGGCGTATGTTATTGGAAGGTGCTTCCTCCAGTAAGGTCACCAAAAAATTTAGGACCTTTTGCCCAAGAATATACCTTTCTGTTTTCTATAGCAAACTCCCACAAAAAGCTATTTTGGGTTCTTCACACCCAAAATGTTTGTGAATAAGGTTTTTCTGGCTTTGGCTTATTACAGGGATATAAGGAAAAGTTTTACAGCAATACAAAGCAAATTCCCTTGCATTTTTCCTCAGATGGAAAAATTCACCATTTGTCTTCATTTATAAATCTGTTTGTGAAGGTGAATCTGAATTGCTTTGCATGGAGCTAATGAATAACCATGCAAACATGGAAGCTGTCTAAACCAATGAAACCAGACCTTGTGTTCCATTAAGAAATACAGATATCAAAATACAAGGTTTTGAATTGTTCATTCTTATTTAAGTCATAGATTCTTTGACTGAAAAAACCTGCAGTAATATATAAAATACTCCATATTAAATTGACCTATGTGTAGAAAAGAATGGATACAGATAGAAGTAACTGCAAGACTTCAGACTGAAAATGTATATCAGGAGCTAGATACATGAAATTAAGGTGGTGAAAGTGCAGTTTCTGCCTTCTCATGTATCTATCTTTAGCATCCTAAAATGATATTCAGAAATACAGTGCATTCAAAAAATATTCAGATCCCCTTCACTTTTGTCAATTTTGTTTTGCTGCAGCCTAATTCTACAGTTGTTGAAATTCATTTTTACTCATAACTTACACTGAGTATCCTATAACAACAAAGTGAAAACAGAATTTTAGATATCTCTTTAAATTTATTAAAAAGAAAAAAAACTGAAATATCACACTGGCATAATAGTAATAGCACTTAAACTTATATGTCGTTTTATAGTGCTTTACAGCCCTCAAAGCAGCTTACAGAGTCAGCATATTGCCCCCAATAATCTGGGTCCTCATTTTACACACCTCGGAAGGATGGAAGGCTGAGTCAACCTTGAGCCTGGTGAGATTCGATCTGCCAAATTGCAGTAGGAGTAGCTAGCAGTACTGTACTCTAACCACTGCGCCATCGAGGCTCTTAGCCGGATGTCAGCAACCCACAGCCTGAGAGCCACATGTGGCTCTTTGACCCTTCCTGTGGCACCCTGCCGACCCAGTTGTGTGATCTCTCCACCCCGAGAAAGCATGAGCATCTCTGCAGAGCCACACGACTGAAACGCCCCTAGCATTTTCTCCGCACTGTCCACAACTGGCTGCTTTTTGCAATTTCACATCCTTCGCAGGCAGCTCAGTGCCAGCCGCGGTCCCCTTCATGTCCGCTCAGGAAGAGGAAATGGGGAGGAGCAGCAGCCGCTGTTGCCAGATGCAGGAAAGTAAGAGCTCCAGCTCTCCTGCACAGCGTGGCTCTCCTGCACTGCACAGCTGGCTACTCACCCTCACTGCACAGTGGCGGCAGCAGGGGAGGAGTCCCTATCCCCACTGCCACCGTGATCCTGGCCCAGGAGGGTATTTCGCTTGTGCATGTGTGTGAGAGAAAGAGATGAGAGAAAGAAAAGGGCAGAAAAAGAGAGAAAGATGAAGAGAGAAATGAGAAAATGATGCATGGAGAGAAAGAGAGAGGAAAAAGAGAGAGAAACAATTGAGGGAGAGAGAATGGGGAGAGAGATGGAGAGAGAAAGAAAAAGAATGAAAAGAAAGGAAAGAAAGAAAAGAAAACGAACTCTCCCCGACCTATGACAAAAGTAATGGCAAGCTAGATCTCTTGCCAAGAAAACTGCAGTTTGTCAGAAGGCACAAATTGGAAGCAAATCTGATTTTTTTTAAGGAAATAACAGAGATGGCAAAAACTGCATCTGAAAATAAGATTATTTATAATTTTGGTTAATGTATTATATTGTCAAACTCAAAAGAAATCAAAATATATATGCTGTTGCTGTTAGTACAATCTTGCCAGCTTCTACAGAGTTCACTATGAAAAGATTACAGAGAAGCAATTTCCCACAATTGATAACTTTATTTTGAATTTGCTATCGTATTCAATGAGAAAGAAAGAAAAAAAGGAGGGAAAGGGATGGAAAGAAGAGAGAGGGAGAGAGACCCATTTCCCACAGAAAACACCGAGAGCCATGAAACCTGGATAGATGTGGCTGGGGGGGGTGTCATGTGCCTGGGTGGGAATGACATTGAATTGGCCACACCCAGCCAGGGTTTGTGGCTCCCAGTGTTTTCTGTGGAAAACAGGTCCAAATGGCTCTTTGAGTGCTTAAGGTTACAGACCCCTGGCATAAGCATTCAGATCCTTCACTCAGTATTTTGTTGAAGCATTTTTGGCAGCAATTATAGCCTCTAGTCTTTTTGGGTATGACACAACTAGCTTTGTATACCTGGATTGGGGGATTTTCTACCATTCTTCCTTGCAAACCCTCTCAAGCTTAGTCAGGTTGGATGGTGACTGTCAGTGGACAGCCATTTTCAGGTCCTTCCAGAGATGTTCAATAGGTTCAAGTCAGGGCTCTGGCTGGGCCACTCCAGGACATTCACAGAGTTATCCCTAAGTGATTCCTGTGTTTTGCCTGAGTGCTTAGGATCATTGTCATGTTAGAAAGTGAAGCTTTGGCCCAGTCTGAGGTCCTGAGCACTGTGGAACAGGTTTTCTTTGAGGATATCCCTGTATTTTGCTCCATTCAGCTTTCCCTCAACCATGACCAGTTTCCCAGTCCCTGCTGCTGAAAAACACCCCCACAGCATGATGCTAACCATGCTTCACTGTAAGGATGGTACTGGACAGGTGATGAGCGGTGCCTGGTTTCTTGCAGACATAACATTTAAAATTGAGGCCAAACAATTCAATCTTGGTTTCATCAGACCAGAGAGTCTTGTTCCTCACAGTCTGAATGCTCTTCAGGTGCGTTTTTGCAAACTCCAAGAGGATTTTGCACTGAGAGGCTTCTGTCTAGCCACTCTGCTATAAAGCCCAGATTGGTGGAAGGCTGCAGTGATGGTTGTCCTTCTGGAAGCTCTGTCTATCTCCACATAGGATCTCTGGAGCTCAGTCAGAGTAACCATTTGGTTCATAGTCACTTCTTTTACTAAGGCTTTTATCTCCCAGTTGCTCAGTTTGACCAGGAAACCAGCTCTTGGAAGAGTCCTGGTTGTGCCAGACATCTTTCATTTAAGAATGATGGAGGCCATTGTGCTCTTAGGAATCTTCAGTGCAGTAGAAATTTTATTGTAGCCTTCCCCAAATCTGTCCCTTGCAAGAAGCCTGTCTCTGAGCTCTGCAGGCAGTTCTTTGACCTCATGGTTTTGCTCTGCTGTAGTATGCTTTGTCAGCTGTGAGGCCTTTAATAGAGAGGCATGTGCCTTTCCAAATGATGTCCAGTCAATTTAATTTACCGCAGTCAACTCCAATCAAAGTGTAGGAACATGTCAGCGATGATCCAGAGAAATGAGAAGCACCAGAGCTAATGTGTTTCATCGTTGTTGCAAAGGATCTGAATACTAATGCTAATCTGATGTTTCAGTTTTTTTTTCTTTTTAATAAATTTATACGCATTTCTAAAATTCTGTTTTCACTTGTCTTTATATGGGGTACTGAATGTAATCTACATTCAGTACCCCATATAAAGACAAGTGAAAACAGAATGATAAAAAATGAATTTCAACAACTAGAATCAGGCTGCAGCATAACAAAATTGATAAAAATGAAGGGGGTCTGAATACTTTCTGAAAGTGAAACTGAAATATGAGGACAGCATAGAGCTGCAGAATTAGGCAAAAATAAATTGTACTAGATTTTAGACACATGCCAAAAGTTAATCCATCTCTTTTTAAAGCTTCATAAAACAAACAAATTTGAGTAGGAAATTAGCAAATAAACACCATTGAGTTGTAAATAAAGAACTGTATTCTTTATATGCTAGGTCCATTTGCTACACTGGTAATTTTTTTATTAAGTAATATTCAAAATACCCTTTCACTGTGAAACAATGTTTATCTATATACAACCTCATTTTAAGTCAAACGTATGTTTGAAAGGTTTTCAGAGTGCAAATCAACTAAAAAATTATAATAATTACAAGTATGTTATTCAACATTTTTTTATAGGGCAGCAATATATTGAACACAAAATCATAAAAGAATTTAAAAGTAAAAGCAAGGTATGTATGCAAAGTTTATTTCAGTATTGATATTTCTTTGTATTATGTGGCTGAAACAAATTTTAACATTTCTGAAACAAAAGACACGTTTAATACCAGTTATCATTAAAATGAAATGAAAGAATATTAATCCTACATCATTTCCTTATTCTGTAGCTGTGGATTATGGAACCCTTGATGTATATGTAAAGGAAAAGCTAAAAGTTCTGC
Organism: Laticauda laticaudata; assembly: GCA_004320025.1. Classification (NCBI taxonomy): domain Eukaryota; kingdom Metazoa; phylum Chordata; class Lepidosauria; order Squamata; family Elapidae; genus Laticauda; species Laticauda laticaudata. The sequence goes on along the minus strand of BHFT01013854.1, from coordinate 946 downwards.
TTTTGGGACAAAAATGGTATTGGAAGGGGTGTCTGCTTCTGTGCAGTAATTAGATAAAGTAATAGAGTGTTAACCCTTATTTATATGATTCCCTGTATATTAAACCATCAAGACATACTACTTTCTTATATACATACATCTTGTCACCAAAGCACGCAGTTTTATTTTTCTTATTCTAATATGTTTTCCCAATCTATGATTCATTATATAAAAACAAATTAATCACATTTACTATACAAATAAGTATAAGATGCTACTCCTGTCCTTTGTCTGTCCACACCCAATTTTAATATTAAAGATTCCTTCTTGTCATGATAGGTGTCCTTCCTCATTCTTAGTATTCCAAATTCATGGACTCCTCAGCAATGGAGAATTTGCGACAAGTCTGAGAATGGAAGTTTATACATCTGAAATGTATTCAAATTAGGAAAGACTGATGAAATGTTACCTGCTTGGAAATTATAGAAACGATTAGAATCAATGAATTGTTTTTCATTATATACACCTATTCTTCAGCTAACAGATACCTCTGGGAGTTTTATTCATAAAGATGTTCCTGGAGAGAACCTGTTAGTTACTTGCCTGAAAAAACTACCCTACTTAAACCAGGCAAGATTTTAACTTGCAGATTAAATTTCACGTGTTTCCACTAGAGCTGTTTCTATAGGGTTATTTTTCTGTGCAACTCAATCGAACTAATTCCTCCAGCAGCAGAACAATGGAATTGTGAAATTGGCATCTTGTAAGGTTTTTAGCAATACAGTACTATGAAATTATAGTATAACAGCACTGCTGAAAGAAGTGCACTTTATTTTTATAACAATTCATATAGTCCTTCCAAATCTATCTTAATCTATCTTTTATATGTGTAATAATAATTAAAAAAAGAAATACATCTTTATATATTCATTATTTTCTATAATTCTACATATTCTATTACTATATT
>BHFT01013853.1:0-65251 GCA_004320025.1 Laticauda laticaudata | reverse complement strand
GCGCTCGTCAACGGAAGGGGCATGAAAATTTGCATAAAAGCGTATGGACGATAGACCGGATCGGGAGGAGCGTAGGGCGTGCAGAGCGAGATCGGAGACGGAAGCCCAGCGGATGGGAAAGGCGGAGGGCGTGAGCGGACGGCAGCGCCGCTCAGGGCGCTTGCCGGGGGGCTTCAGCATAAAGGGCGGTACCAGCGGATCGGTATACAGCTGGGATGCCGTAGCGATGCATGAGTCGGCATGCTGTGCTTACGGATCGTAAGCGGATTGCACACATCGCGAGCGATCTAACAGGCGGATGCAGCAGGCGGATGCACAGTGCGGAGTACGTGGCGCTAGCCAAAGGCCTAATGGAGCTGCTGGCGTTAAATTGCGCATGCGGGAGGATGCATTGCGTAGCCCCCGCGGAGTTGAACCGGAGCAGCCAGCCTCGGTAGCAGGGTCACCATGTGCAGAGGGAGAAGAACCTGCTGCCGGACGGATTGGCTGCCTAGGCCTGCCGCTGCCTGCGATAGTCTGCCTGCCAGCGCTTGCCTGCCCAGCCTGCTGGCCTGCCAGCCTTGCTGCCAGCCCGTCCCTGCAATAGCCTTGCTTGCCAGCCGCCTGCAAGCCTTGCTGCCAACGCAGTCGTGCCTGCCAGCCCTTACTGCCGTGCCTTTCCTTGCCAAGCCTTGGTTCACGTCTGCCTGCCAGCCTTGGGTGCCGTGGCCTGCCGTGCTCAGCCGTCTAGCGCTGGCAGCCTTGGTGCCTGCCTCCCTGCGAAGCCTTGGTGCGCAGCCTTTCCTGCCAGCCTTGGTGGCCTGCCTGCACTACAAGACCTGACCTGCCAGCCTTGCCTGCCAGCCTTGCGCTGGTTTGCCTGCCTGCCAGCCTTGGTGCCGGTGCCCTGCGCCTGCGGCAGCCATTCCTGCAGGCCTTTGGTGCCAGCCTCCTTGCCAGCCCGTTCCTGAGCAAGCGACTGGTAGGTTTGCCTGCCACAGCCTCCCTGCAGCCAGGCAACCCACAACCATAGGCGAGAAGCACAGCAGCTCAGCCATCTGCTGCTTAGCTCTGGAGGAGGGACGAGGGGCTCCATCCTCGTCGCCCTCCGCCGCCGTGGCCTCACTCTGTCTGCCTGGGGCTTTCTGGCAGCGAGCAGGCTGCGCTCTTCGTCTGGGGCTGGCGCTTCTGCTGCATCTGGCTTCTGGAGGAGCTGAGCCGTATGAAGAGACAACTAAAACGGACGCAGCAGAATCAACAGCGACGCAGCACAAACCACCAGAGACTCACCTCCACAGGCGGAACAGAGATGCACCCTTCAACGCGACACCTGAAGGACGCTTGAGTCTATCGCATAAGAGTGGAAGTGCCCAGAGCGACTAATCTTATGTTTGTTTTATAGCATGCTAACGTCATGTTAATATAAAGTCTATTTGATGATGTCAACAGTAACACACTTGCTGTGATTCTTTTTTTTGAATAAAGCCTTAGTGGAGAACTTTTGAAAGGGTGGGTTAGAGCTTTGCTATGGGCTTGTGAGTGGTTGGAAGATATGAGGTGCGGATGAGGAGGTGGACACAAGGGAATACCCTTTTGGGATGGGGTATAGCATGAGCGGATAGATTAACGCTCCAGTGCAAGCGCGACTAAAGTGGCGACATGTCACAGTGGATCCAGCCTCGAGACGCAGGTGCCCACCTATGGCCATAATAGTCAATACTAGATGTAAAAGTCATCTGGCACATGGGTCAAGCATAAACACAACCTTTATTAAACGCACTGTTCTAATGTGTAGGCCCATTCAACACTACATGGCCAATCTGCATCGTGTGATGAGACGTGCTGAAGGAAGCATCACATTAGTCATCTTGGAACCCAGTCCTGGCTCTGCGCACTGCGGCTAACTTCGTGCACAGCATGGGAGTTCAGCAGCCGAGTGTCTCAAGTGAGGTTGGCGCCTACGCCTTCTTCCCCTTATAGAAAGCTCTGTTGGGGCCGTCCTTGCACATCCTTGAGTGTCATCAGCGTTTCCGCACTTGCCCTTGCATGTCCCGGACGAGCTCCATAATCCATGTGCCTTGGCTGACGTGGTCCACAATGCCTGTCCTGTAACGGAACGTGGGTAGGCGGGTGCGACATGATGTTGTCGCAGCGATGCAGACAGAGCATTCCATGAATCCTCCTCACGGTCTCTGGGCTCTCGCTGCATTGCGGTGGTTGTGAGATAGTGACAGGTTAGAACCTTGTTGAGACGCAGTCGATCGCCAAAGGCGGTGTCCGGACCACCCGCTTGCCTCGGACCAGCCTGGAGTTGAACGATCCTCTCTTGCACGGTGACGGGCCCGTCTGGAGTGGTAGGCGCTTGCATGAGGTAGGATGTTGTGAGGTGGAGGAGGCATTCGATGCACCCACACGATGAAGTAGGGCACATCTTGGCGTTGTCATTTTGGGCAAGGGGGTCTGGATCTGGGAAGCCAGCACGAATTGAGGTCTGCGTTCGCACCCCGTCCTTGAGGGTCCACTGGGGTTGTATACCTTGGCGCATGTGAAGATGGAGCTCGTGTGGCCTGAAGCATCGATCGTACACATGAACTTCTGTAGTGCCAGCATCGAACCCATGAGCGAGAGAGGAAGAATGTGAAGGAACAGGCCCTTGTAGTTGAAATAAGTGGACGCTCCGACTTGGCTGGCGCTTTGCAGGCACGTGTGTTGACAGTCAGAATGGCTCCAACAGTGTGTGCAGACGTTCCACCTCTGATACCACTGCTGCTGCACTTTCGTTCCAGGCCTTCTCAGTGGAGGGGCACTGGAGGGACGCTGCTCCAGGTATTCTGTCCGCGTTGATGAGCCTGGCTGAGCCACTTACTCTGACCAAATGCGGTGAGTGGTGTGATTGGCACCTCTCCAGCCGTACTGCATCGCTCCAGTAGGTGGTCCCTGAGGCCGGTGGGCGCAGAGTGCAGTGCACTGTGAGCCAGGGTCCACCTGGGCCGGAAAGTTGGTGCTCTGCTGTGGGTCAAGCACTGTGGTGTGGGCCGCTGCACATGCCAAGGCTTCGTGAAACATGGGCTGGGAGGGCATCCGTCACATAAGAAGTTCCTGAATGGCACGATGTCTTCGTTTCTCTCAGGCTCGCCACCATGCGAGTATCCAGCTTGTTGATAAGAGCAGTCCCGTAACTGTGTCACTGCTGCTCTGGTGATCCTTCAAGACGCATCTTCGGACCGCAGATGCTTCTTGCCGTTGTACCCTCTTTTTCTTCCCCGTACATAGACGATTCACAGAGCCTGTAGACTGGCTTCGCACTGTTGACGGGAGAAGAATGGTGGCTGCCAAACAGGACTTTGTATACAGATGCCACCGGTGGGACATGAGATGCTGAGGATGGCTGTGGAAGGGAAGGAGCCAGGGATGAAGGCTGCGTAGGTCTGCGACGCCAGGCTGCTGGTCTGAAGAGGAGATCCAGGGGTGAGGTTGCTCCCCCTTGTTTATAGGACAGTATGGGTTGTTCAACGGATGGAACATTTTGCTCGTCCGCTGTATCCTTTTTGCATCCGTTGGGCAGTGTGACATGGGCTTAAATCAACAGACAACACTGGTATTGCTGGCCTTCTGTCTCTTGTCAATGCAAAATAAATTTCTTCCTAAAATTAACTGATAACACAGGTGATTTTATTTCTTGTACCATCACACTGGGTTTTTACTATTAAAACAGGTCTTTTATTTTTAAACAAGTGATATTTAAGTACCCTCTGCTCTGCATTCCTATTTTATTTTTAATTTCATTTTATACTGGTTCATCTTATTCTCCAATCCTTTAAATATTTATTCATGTTTCCCAATTTTAGGATAACAATCACTTTAGCTTTTACCTCTTCTAAACAAAGGACAATGAATAACTGCATGTTACAATAACTATGACAGGGCACACAAAAAGGAGCTGCTAATAAAACGTGTCTGGAGGATTGTTTTGAAGCTGGGGTTAAGCAAGGTTAAGAAAGCTGCTTCTCTGTCTGAAGAGAAGGAAATTTGTGAGGTATTTGGGAAAAATAGCAGCAATTATTCATGCAATCTTGAATTTTACAGGAAGAAATGTTACAGGAAGAAAGATAGAATAACTGAGGATCAATGGGCATTTTGTCTGGGGCTTTGTAATATATCTTTTGAATTAGATACTATATTTTATACTATGGGACGAGGAAATAGGGCAATGTTTAGAGACAGGAAGTAGATTAAGGTTCAAAATGTGTAAGTCTCTGAAAGTGTTTTCACTACCAGTCATGTTACAGAAGCTCTCTGTATCCTTGTTCAATCTTGCCGCTGCTTGTTCACTTCCTAAACCTCTAGAAATGTTAAATTTCAATCTCTCTAGTCCTAGCAAGAATGCCCATTGGGAACAGAGGTTAAAACTTCTCACTCAGCTACAGTATACTTGGAATGCAATATAGATTGTGCACCCCTGGGGAAGCAATTCAATATGCATTGAACCGGGAGAACCTAAAAAAAACCCTACAACCTTTCTGTTTATTTCCACATTATCCAGCCAGCAATTCAGAATTGTGTCAAATCACTCTAACAAATCTTCGTGGCACATATAAATGTGCACACACTTTTTACATGCTTTTAAAATAAAAAAAAAATTGGATAGAAAACTGAAAAAAAATAGTAATGTGCACAGAGCGTTGTCAGATTATACATCCAGGGCTTATTCAAATAAAATGAGTGTTTGTTCACAGTTTCCTAAAAAGTATTGAAACCACTAAGAGCTAGAGGCTGCCTGCTTATAATATTTATCACTTGACAAGTTTCCTGGATCCCCAAATGTCACAATCACAACTCCAGTAACATCCTGAAACATAGAGCTTCGCACTTTCTTTCTTATTTGTCAAAGTACTTTGTGACAAGGACACTTACTCCTCCTCCCGCCGCCCCCCCCCCAAGCCAAGTGGGAAGAGAAGGGATAACAATATTGATATTCAAATAATTCAAGGATGAGTGTGTCTCTTGGTTTGTGTTTTTACTCAGCTCGAGGCAATCTTAGTCGGTTTTGTTTTAATGTAATTTTTGTTTGTGTTTGTCCACCAACAAGAGTTTCTCAGTCAGATGGGTAGCCATACAAATTGGTTAATATGGTGATTGAAAAGGTTATAAAAACATTACAGTTAATCTTCTATATACTATAAGTAGTCCTTACTTAACAATGACAATTGGGCCTGTACCTTTGGTCATTAGTCATTTTGACTGTTAAGTGGGTCCCTATGTGACTTGACTAGATTTTACAATCATTTTATGTGATCATAAAGTGAGTCACCATGGTCATTAAGTGGATCACATGACTGTTAAGCAAACCATGTGGTTGTTACATGACTCCATTCACCCAAATGGGCTTTTTTTGCCAGAAAATGGAAACCAGCAAAAAAAAAAAAATTGCATATCATGGTGAACTGACTACTGAATGTGATCTGATTGCCAAGCATCTGACATGTGATCATGTGATCATGGAGAATCAATAACTCAGATGACAGATCATAATTTTATTTGAGTCTGATATACCTTTGGTCATTAAGCAAGGATTTCCTGTACATCAACACCTTCCAAACTAATAAGAGTTATTATTCCAAAACAATAAACTTTAGCTCTGATTTTGTTAATGCACCTTCCATCAGATATTTCAGACTTAAGCCCATGTCACACTGCACCAACAGATGCAAAGAGGATGTAAAACGGAGAGAAACGCTTGCCATCCATTGGAAAACACGATGCATCCGTTGTGTACTCACTGCGTCCGTGATTCATACTCTCTATCTGTCCAGCATCCGTCTACTGTGATTTCATCTGCTCAAAAAGTTTTGAGCTGCACAAAACTTTTTGAGCAGATGAAGTATCCAACGCGTCCATTATACATCCGCTACGCATACGGGGAACATCCGTTATACATCCGCTATATTCGCTAGGCATCCACTGTGCATCCGCATAACTCAAATCTGCTCCANGTTCTCTTTACGCAAATTTTTGCCCCTTTTGAGAGTGGATAAGAACGGATGGAGCCACCCCCGGATTTTTGGTCGTCCGCTGTGTCCTTTTACATATGTTTTGCATCCGTTGGGCGATGTGACCTAGCCTTTAAGCTCTCACTAACTCAGCTAGCATTGTGTACTTGTTGAAGATGAGAGGATTAGTAACTCAACACCTGTCAAGCTGTTGTTCTGAGCTATCTAGATTGTGTGGCACCTAAAGGCTAGGTCCCACTGGCTGACGGACGCAAAACGTATGCATAAAGGACACAGCGGATGAGCAAAATTTCGGGGGTGGCTCCATCCGTTGTCATCCGCTCCAAAAAGTGGTGAAAATTTGCATAAACAGAACGGAAAAGAACGGAAAAGAACGGACGTGGGTAGTATGTAGCGGGGATGTTAAACGGATGTTCATAGGAAGCCTAGTGGATGGAAGTGGATGATACATCTGAAGGGGTTCCGGGGGAGAATTTCGAAGTGGATGCATAGTGGATGAAGTGGATGCATCACGTACGCCTAAAGGAAAGAAAGGGGATGCCGTGTGGATGTATGTCAGATGCAAATGCATCCTTTCTATTTCCGTGTTACTAACGATGTATAGACGTTCCATGTACCCTTTCTTTCCTCCCTCTTTCCATTTTCAGCTGCAGTGGATGTGAGTTGCGAGGATGCCCAGAGGATGCAGAGAGGATACAGCGGACGTTTAACAGATAATAAACGGACATAGAATGTTTGTTGCTCGTATGTCGTGGATTTACATCGTACACAGCGGAAAGTTCATCTGTTCACAAAATTTTGTGCAGCTCAAAACTTCTTGCACGGATGAAAACGCAGTGGACAGATGCTCGACAGATAGAGTGTATGAAACACGTATGCAATGAGTACGCAATGGATGCATAGCATTTTCCAATGCATGGCAAGTTTTTTTTAATGTTTTACATCCTCTTTGCATCGTAAGTGTGGTGGGACAGGGCCTTAAGTTAAAGAAATAAAAGAATGTACTGAACAAACACAATAGCCACAAGAAAGCTCTATTTTAAATATTTTTGTGCTCCACAAGAAAACCAACCTTACTACCAACTCATCTGCAGTATACAAATATTCCTTATGTAACAACATACCCATCTATATATATATAGATGATCTATATATATATATATAGATGATGTATATATCTATATGGATAGATAGTTATATAGATGACCCATCTATATATATAGATGAACTAGCTTGACATAGTTCTGTAGTATGTTCCAATTAATATTGTTGAGATGGTCAGACTAGAACTTTAGAGTACCCTGGAGAAAACAGTTTATCTTAACCTTTTTCAGTCAGGTTTCAGGCCAAGACATTGTACTGAGATAGGATTGGTCATGCTCATTGAGGATCTCTAGTGGTGGAACTAGAGAGAATGGAGATCATGCAGCTGTCTTGGTGCTTCTTGATCTGTCAACAGCTTTTTATATCACTGATCATGGTACCCTTTTGCTTCACCCATGAGGACTAGTTATCATGATTTATGAGTTAGCATGCTTCAGGTATCAACTATTCAACAATGCCATCTAATAGGATTCAGAAAAAACAAACCTTGCTCTCTGGAATGGCTACTTCACAGAGCTCTTTATTGCCTTTGCCCTTACCTGGCTTAAAAAAACTCTCAAAGTATCTTTTCCCCCAGGAAAGCTAGCTTGGCTTAGAGATCCCTCATGGGAATGTTGTTATATCAGGGAAAGTTTATTTTGCTAGTCTAAATGTTAATTATTATTCTTTACTGTATTTGTTTTGATTTGTTCTTAATATTGTATATCAACAAGATTTGTCATGGAGCTTGGTGCCTATACAAAATCTACCCATCTACCCATCTACTTATCTGTCTATCTGCCTATCATCCATCCAGCCTGCCATCCAACAAGTAATAATTAATCACAATTAATCACAAAGGTATAAAGTCAAGAAAACAGAATATGAAAACACAGCTTTTCATGTCTCGTTTAATCTGTACTTCAACTAACCCTTTTGAAGAATAACTTATTCTAATGGTGTTCAGTTGGTGATAACTGAAATCCAGTAAACAATGGGATTATATGAAGAATCCTTTAAAAGCAAACAAGATGAGAAAACAGCCAACAGCCATGTGTCCTGGAGTGAAGTACTATACGCATTATCTAAATAACAATTTATGATATTTCTTCTCTTTATATAAGGTTTCATGAGGATTCAAATAGTAATGTAAACAAGTGTTTCCACTTAACTGAACAAAGCCTTCAGATATTATCAAATATATCATTCCCTGAAAAATCATTTTCACTAAGACCATCAATCTAGCATTTATTACATCATATTGAATGAGGATTTTACCCAATGATTTTTAAGTACTGCAATTTAAACATCATTGTCTGAGATATAATTTTGAAACCATACAATTTTTTTAAAAAATTATTATCTTGTTCTGTATCAACTGATAAGTATTATTCAGTTGGGCAAAACGTATTTGTTACTGAACCTGGCAGCTGGACTTCAAAAGTCAGGACAAATGCTTGTTGTACATGGGGCTGGATGCAGACTTGAGATCTTTCTGGATTCAGCACTGAAGCTATACAGCAACTAACATTAATGGCAAGGAGTGTCTTTTATCAGCTAATGGCCCAACTGCACCCTTACTGTGAAAGTTAATCTCTACACTGATAAAATAATCAACCTAATACTAGTTCAGACCATTTTCAAATCAAGGAACAGATGGAAACTGTATAACCCACTCAAAAGAGAACTGATTTTTACTGTATAAGATGAGTAGGGGAAAGAGGTATAAGTAGTTTGAACAATGACTATATAATATAGTCACTGCAATTCTTGGTAATGCTGTCTTAATTTATATAATAATAAAATATGATAAATACATAATATACAATATATAATATAATAAATACATTATATAATATCTATATATAATGCTCTGAAGAGTAGCAAACACTGAACCGGTTCTGTGTTTGCTGCTGTTTGGCCCACTCGCCCACCTGGGCTCTTACCTGTCCTTTATTTCCTGCTTTTTCAACCTCAGCTGCTTTGCTTGGCACAACTGTGGTTGAAAAAGCAGGAAAAAAGTGGCTTTTCAAATGCTGCACACCCACACGCAGTGCTTTTCAGCTGTCCAGACGGCACAGCTTAAGGTTTTTTAGATGCCTGTGCACACAAAATGCACAAGCGTGCGCTAAACATAGTCAATGAACCAGTAGTAACACCGCTTGAATTCCACCCCTGTATAATATAATATAACTATGTGCCTGATTATTCTACTAAAATAAGCCTAATTCCTGAAGAAAAGAGACTTCAGTGATTCACCTGCTAATAATCTTAGGGTTAAATTATATTCACTTATTATAGTCCTTGAAAATGGCAGTTGCCTCAGAATGAGGCAACAAACAATAGTTTGTTGGAAGATCTTACAGAAAGTTCATGCTGAAAAACTTCACTGGTTGCCAACTGCTTTATGAACCAAAATCCTATTGCTCCCAGTGATGGGGAAACCCTTACATGATGTAGAGCACACTACTAATAGAAGCATCTATTTTTGCCTTCTTTACATTTTTAGAACATCAATGGGCCACTTTTTGTGGTTCTAATACAGGTATACTTGACATCAATGATTAATTCTGTTTTCTCTGTGTGAAGGTCTATACTGGAGAACAGACTGTCTCTGTAGCTGAAGCAAGCCCCCTCCATATCACAGTTTAGAACAAGTTCAAAAAATATGTGTGTACCCCAAGCTTGTCCTTGTTTTAATGGTCATGACATATTCATTAATAAAAAGTATGGATTACATTGTGTTTAAGAGCTTGTTTTAACATTATATTTGCTATTTTATTATATTTCTATATATGACTTGAATTGTTAAGGAGGCAAGTGCCACCCATGTACTTTGAGTAAAATAAAGAAATGAAAATGACACGTTTGAAATATATATTTTAAAATGTGAATGGTTATCTCAGATGCCAAATCTATCATACCCGTATTGACAATTTTCTGGTTATTTAACCTGTAAATCAAGGCATGCCTCAAACTTAACTTTACTAATTATTAACTTCAATTATATAATATGTCATTCCAGATCAACTTCCAGATGCAATAAAATATTAATAACCATGAACCAAAGGTGGACAATCTGATGTTGAGTGCTACTGTGTGATATTGAGGAAAAAAATCCTGAAACATTGTTAAAATCTCATAAAGAAAACTCACGAGATTTCAGTGATTTTGCCTGTAATTTCTTCCAAAATCTAATGAGAAAGAAATTGAAATCATACTAGCCTGACAACCTCAAAAGTTTGTATGATTTCAACTTTCTTTGTTGAAATTATGCAAGCTCTCACATGAGAATCCTGAAACCATGTGAGGTTTGGTATCTTTTGTGAGATTTCAAGTTTTTTTTTTCTGGTCCTTTAAAAAGTCTATACAATAATTATGAACATCTCTAGGCACTTAGGAGTCAGATGTCAAAAAGCCTACAGGTGCCGTATGAGTGATCTCTGATGTAAACTATCAACTAGGGCACTTGGAAGTCAAAGCCACGGGTGAAAGACAAAAACTAAGAGCCATAGATGGAGCTGTACAGACACAAGAGAACTATTTCCTAAAGAGTACATCCTTCATTATTACTGAGAGTTACCAAACCAGTTTGTGTTCAACATAGTCATGTTGCCTTTTTCCTGAGAAATTCTTGATAATGCATGTTTATTGACTTTCAATTACATTTATATACCTTCCAGATTTCATAATGGTATACAGAGGACTTTTTACTCATAACTATGTTAAACTCTTATCCATCCATCTTTGGGCTGGTATATTGATATCAAATTGTCAATCACTATCCTACCTCTAATGCTTCTGTTCTTACCCGTAGCCGGTTATCGGACTTATCATCATGATGAGAGAGACAAAGATACTTGGAAGCTGTTCTTGGGCAGTGTCAGAAGAAGAGGGAAAAACACTACTTTAATAATTGATAATAATAATCAGTTCCAACCAAGCCCAACACATAATCATGTCTATAATATTGTTCTACTATTTTTCCAAAAAAAATCCCTCAATTCTTTTTGGGACTTTCCAATTGCTCCCATGAAAAAATCAAATGGAGCACTGAAATGGAGTTTAAGCAGGCTTGAATTTGGACTTATTTTCATTCCAGATACTGTGAGATTGAAAGGGAGAAAAAAAATGGAGCTGGCAATATAAGTAGATCATTAATTGAAGCCTTTGATAAGAGGTGCTTAGAAGACAATTCTAGGCAATACTGTTGTCCAAATTCCATTCCAGTAACGATTGTATCTGGTGTGAGTTACTGCTTTATTCAGGCTAGGTCTATTGTGTTAGAATGTTATCCAGTATGATTGAATGAGCTCATGGCAGAATGTCTGCACCTAAACAACAACAACAACAAAAATAGGTGGGTTGGTGTGGATTGAAACAGCTATGCAACCATGTTGTAGGTGAGACTCACCCATCGTGTCTTTTGGCGTGCTTGCAAGGAGTTCATCAATCTGCCAAGGAATGTATTTAAATGACTTGATATAAAATAATAACACCTTCTAAAACTTGATGAGGAGAGCATGACATTTTCTTTGAAATGTTTTGAGCTCCGACAATAAGAAATGAAAAGTGGGGGGCGGAGAATGGTGAGAGGAAGGTTGGCAAAACAACCCACTGGTTCTTTGCCTTAGCAACAGTTGAATAGTTGCTATCTCTCCCTCTCTGAATGAGGCAAGGGATACATTTTCCCATGTTCTACTTTTATTTTATCTTGAATATTATAGAGTTTGACAATGGGCAGATGAATCTTGTTTCCATTGAGATGAATGCTCATTGACTTACTTGAAAAAGAGGAGGGGAGGGAGAGGGGGGAGGGAGTGAGTGGAGAGAGAGAGAGGGAGAGAGAGAGACACAAATGTCATAGTTTGCTTGTTACAGAGACTGGGTTCAATAAATTTCAAATCTTACATAGCTCCAAAATATTAGCTGTTTTGGTACTTTGCTTTTATTCTCGGTTGCAGGAAGCTATAGAGCAAGAAAGAAGAACTTGACCAAAATATGCAAGAACTGTTACAACTGAACAAAAAAGACCAAAACACTTTTAAATCCAAAGCAACAAGATAGCATTTGGAAGTGACTCAGGCACACACCTCCCTAATTGACAAGAGTATAATTCACAAGAGAGGGGTGGGGGAGAAGGTACAGCACAATTAGGCTTGCAAGATTATATTATTATAGCCCATCTCAGTACAAGTAGTTTTAGTCTTCCTGTGGTTATTTGGTCTGCCATACTAGTACAGCTGATAGAAGCAGAACAATGAGTAATAGGAATAAAAAGCATATACTTTCATGATCCTTTTGCTTTTCGAGAAAGTCATGCCTTCGAGAAGTTCAACAAATAACCAAGAACTACAAAGATGGGTAAAAAAAAAATACAATCATGCAAACAGGAAAAAAAAAATGAAACACCTTCCATCACCAAGAAAGGAAAAGATTGCAATATCTGTGGAACACTGGAATGAAATTGATTGCTAGGGTTGGTAAGGGAATATTCTTGTCATTTGGTCAAGGCCAACAACGTCAGTTCCTATAACCTCACAAAATAAGACATTACCTTAGCCTGAACAGATATGAGTCATTAAAAACCATTCATTCTGTAAAAGGTTGGGTGAACCTACAGTATTGTAGGGCTGCAGATGATGCCATCAGCTAGTAAACCCCAGACATTCAGACAACACAACCAGACAACCATTTAAGGTCCCAAAGATGCTTTTTCAAAAGGCAACTGGACCTTCAGAATCAGAATAGAGCTGGAACGGACCTTGGAGGTCTTCTAATCTCGCCCCCTGCCCAAGCAGGAGATTTCCTAAGGTCTTTCAAATGTCTTTCTTAAAGACCTTTGGGACAACCATGACCTGGATGATTGAGAATCTCCATAAACATCCATTTAATTGTTTAATATGCTTTACACTCTCTTATCATGCAGCCCTGTTCTACTTTTGTAATGAGAGATGTTATCCTTACAGATTCAAGGTTGTACAACTGTACCCACCAATCTATAATTGGTGGATTCCCTTCCTTCATTTCCCCTCCCTCTGACATCACCTGCCTGTGGGAGAGTGTCCACCAATGGGTTTTCTTCATGTGTGTGTAGATATTGAGTAAATGTAGAAAGATGCCTGGTGTAAAGGGTTTAGTTAATTTTCAAGATGTCTAATCCTGAGATCCCCAAACTTGGCCACATTAAGACTTGTGGATATAGCTGGCTGGACAATTCTGGGAGTTGAAGTCCACAAGTCTTAAAGTGGCCAAATTTGGGGACTTCTAGTGTAATACATCACAGGCCAAGAGAAGAGGGTTGTTGTGAGGAACATCAGGGGCATTCCTTCCTCCCATTTCTATCCTCCCTGCTAGGCTCAGTGGGCTAGCAGGAATGGGCAGAGGAACAAGGTGAAATAGAGATCAGTAATAAGAAAACTCCATCCTAAATGAATGCGGCTACAGGTGTTGGTAGAGAGTAATCGTAGCTTATAGAACCCAGAGGTAGGCTGTGGAGTTGGCAAAATGGGAGTGCTGCTATCCTCCACACCAAAGTAATACAAAGAATAACTGTCCAACTAGTAGTAACTCTTGTCAGCAGAAGTGGCAGAAAACCTATAATGTGCCAATTGTGACAGAAGCACAATCACCGTCATGATGCTGGGAAAACCCTGCTCTCTTTCCTGGTTTAAATCAAAACTTCTGAGAATCACACTTTCAGGACTGCGCTATTGGGGGAAGTGGGAAAGCACCACTTTTAAACTGGACCATCTGAAGATGACTTTAAGTTGCCTCTGCTGGGAAGGGACAAAGGCAAAGGCCCTGAGGTTATGCGATATAAAACAGGTTTTCAGAGGTATGCTTATGCCATTTTTAGGAGATGTGAGCAAGAGCCCAGCTGCTTCATCATCAGTGGTTACATCACTGTGTCAGCTCCTAAGGTTTTAGGTTGCTCAAAACCAGTAACTTTGCCCCAAAACATTTTGTTCCAAGGAAGCCGTGCATTTTTGTTCAAGTGCAGTTTCTTCTATCAAAATATTACAAGGAAAAGAAGCTATTCGTTAAATGTTAAACGGGAGAGTTTTATTTCCTTTTTTGGAAAATTCATTTCAGAACGAATTACACAGAAGGGTGGCGAGTTCTCCTTCTACTGGAAGTCTTTAAGAGCAGGCTGGACAGCTGTCAGTCAGAAAGATGCTTTAAACTGGATCCCTACACTAAACAGGGAGTGGGAACCTGAGAGTCCAAATAGCCCCTTCGAATGCTCGGATTCTATGAAATTTGATGCTGTGGAAGACATTATCTCTGGGAGAACATTTCCCCACAGCCTGCCATTTGATGCTATACAGAGAATAGAACTTTTTATTTTAAAAGGACACGAGTAAAACAAATAACTTGTTTTAAAAATGGCAACTCTTCTTTTTGTCTATGATCAAAAGGCAGGTGCTCATGTTACTAGAGGAACAAGCACAAAGCATCTACTTGATAGCGCACACACACACTAGAGCAGAGATTTGAAATGTTCAGCTTTAAACGGTGCTCATCCCCACTCTTAAGACTGGATCACAGTCTCTCCCAAATGATTCTGTTCTACTTGTGGGACAACTGGGGACTGACACCTCCCAGTCATATTGCATTCACTCACCATGACTTAAGTGTAGCCTTAAAATGCACCTTTGACTCCTTGTAAACTCACAATCACAGCTCAGATTAAGAGGCATGGCTGCATTTGATAATTAATGTACGTCACAGGTCTTGCCCAGTTGGTACCATGATGAAAAGAATGCTTTGGAGCAGGGGTGTCAAACTCACATTGTCATCTTGTGACATATCGTGACTTTTACCCCCTTTGCTGAAATGGGGGTGGGCATGGCCAACATGTGACGCATCCAGCCCATGGGCTGCGAATTTGACACCCCTGCTTTGGAGGCTGCTCTGTTTTGGTAATATTTCCAAAACACTATTCTCACAATAGAACCATAAAAGCCAGAGGATTTTGCACTCTGGAGAATTTGCACATGAATGCACCAAAGAACATGTAAAAATTGACAATACTCTCATGTTTATATCAGAATGAAAGCCCTACTCATATATATTTGCATCCTGGTTCCTGAGGTAAGTACATCCATCCTAGTATTTGAGTGATGGCATCACGATGGATGCCGTTATCACTTACCCTCCCCCTGTGGATACTTATGCCACAAGCTCCTTGGATGCTAGGAGGCACAGTAAAGTTAGCAACTGGCAAGCTTAAAGTAGACAACAGTGATAATGGCTGTCTTACTTTCTCTCTGTTTAGCTATTGGTTAGCTTGTGCATTAAGTAATGGTTTATTGAAGCTGTTTGGGGGCTCTGAACAAAATTCCGTTGAATATATTGTTAAATTGTTGAAGAAAGAATGGTAAAAATTAGTGTTGAATTTCAAGGGCATCCACATTATTTGCAAATAAGTGGTATTGCAGAACTTTATGTTTCCTGTCTTAAAATGGGAGGAAATCAGGCTGCTGATGTGGGTCAATTGTCCCACTGATATTTCATAGTGTGATTTAAAATTCTACTGCAAAGCAGTAGAAAATGATTTGGAGACTATATATTGTGTCCTGTTCCAGGATCACAGGGTGCTTTCCCTTACCACAGACAGTGAACAGGTGACCTCCCTATCAATTCTATTCCAATTTCAGAGGTACTATCATTTCTCAAAATAGACTCAATGAAATCCGCTCATTTTATCTTTCACTGGAACATTCACATCAATGCCCCAAAGGCAGGCCAGAACACCACAGGAGCCATTGTGGCACAGTGGTTAAAATAGAATATTGCAGGCTAATTCTGCTGGCTGCCAGTGGTTCGGTAGTCTCACGGCTCAAGGTTGACTCAGACTTCCATCCTTCCGAGGTCCGTAAAATGAGGACCCGGCTTGTTGAGGGGCAATATGATGATTCTGGAAACCACTTACGAGAAGGTTGTAAAACACTGTGAAGGTTGTAAAAAACACTGCTATTAATCTAAGCAAATCTTGTGACCCTATTTGTCTCGAACATTTATTCTATGGTGTTTTTTTTTTCCTTTTGGTGAGAGAATAAATCTGATTGTATTGATTTGTTATCTTAGAACTACTTTTATCATGCTTGGAAGTTGATACAAATAAGTCTTACTCAAAGCTCACTACTACTACAACTAGGTTTGGGGAAATGATAGAAATGGAAGTAGTTCAAAAGACTGAAAATCAAACCCACCAGGAACGTTTTTCATTTTGTTAAATCTTCCACTGATTTATGTGGATGTGATTTATACTAGGACAAAGGCATTTCAAGGGCCATTTCCTTGGACTGTCAAGAATCCTACCAAGTTTTTAAACTTTTCAATAGGCCTTTCTCCAAACTGTAGTTATTCTGCTGGGTTTTCTGAGGTTTTGCCTCTCTCTTCTTTGACTTAATTTAGTCAATTGTCTCTCAACAGTTCATCCAGTTAATTGTTTCTTCACATTCCTAAATGGCAGCGGAGCAAAAGTGCCTCAGAAACCTATAGAAAGCTACAAGAGTGGCTCAAAGATCATCATGTTGTAGATAGTTTCTATTGAAAATCAAATCCAATAGTCATTTTAAACTGATACACAAAAGCTAGAAAACCCCCACAGCTCTTTAAAACTTTTGCAGACTGCAGCCTCTTTTGTGTTTATTTTTGGAGCAAATGTTCAATATTCAATGTTGTGGTCCACACGGATCTAATTATTTACATATTCTTCTTGTTAGTTTCCTAATGCGGCACACAGTCTAGAATAGGAAGAGGGCATTGTCGTGTCCCAGATGTTGCTGCACTACGACTCCCAGCATCCATCACTATTGTTCATTGCTATTGCTGGGCAATTAAAATTTGTGTTCAGATTTCCAAATGCTGGTCAGAAGGTCACCGTCTAATGGACTCTCATTCTGGCTGTGAATTTTCTGAGTAAATTCTGTGTTGTCAAAGCTACATCAGGAATTTCAAGCAGCCCTTTATATGGAAGATTTCACGTTTGGTATATAAAAATCCTCAGAAAAAAATAAGTTGGATTGATTGATTTTCTTCAAATGGATAAATGGTGACAGAAAGTTTAAGGCTAAAGAATCTTCCTGTGAGTTTCTCGATGAAAAGACCAATGAGCCTTTCTCAATCTTTTCTGGCAGTGCTCAGCAGTGGGACTGCCTTGAATATATTCTGGGCCTGGAAGGCTGATGCTCTTGGAAATGTCAGAGGGGAAAAGACCCAGTTCAGCGTGAGCCAGTCGAGCACCTTGGAAGGTGTTGTTGTTGTTTTTTTTTGACCTAAAGGGATTTCTTTCTGGACAAGCAGAGCTTTTTAGCACAGAAGGTGATGATAAAAGTAAGTATTCTGGAACAAGACAGATAACTAAGGGAGGGGAGGGATGTCAACAAGCTCTTGCCTATTAAGATTATACCTGCATTTCTCACATTTGTGTTAGCAGTACCCTTAGGTTAAAACAGGTGGCTGTGTGCTGGAAGGACACATGGCAAGAAGAGGTCCAAATAGCCTTTCTTTTAGATATTTATTTTCTTGTCAAAACTGAGTTAAATGATCTGATGGTGTTCTAATAGTCAAATGGATCTAGACATCACAGAATACTTTGGTCAAGTGAATCTAGCATAGTATGGATTATCTATGGTATGGATTCATCAAGGTTTATCGACTTACATTTCCTACATATGCTCCTGTGTTTCTCTGCCAGGTAGCCTTCCAGAGGGAAGTTGCACTACAAGGGCAAAAGTAACCCTGAATGACAAACTGAAGGAGCTCCAGGCAGCAAGATCACGGATGACCAAGGGCAACCCTAACTTTATGCGGCCAGTGATATGATTTGCAAGGCAAGCCAGTTTGACGGAATTAGAAGAAGGTGCACAAAGGACCCCAAATGCTGCAAATCTCAGTGTTTTAGACCCTGTTGGGGGTGGAGGCACCCTCAGTGACACTCAGCTGTGCTGGTTCCTTCCCCATAAACTGCATTCACAAGACCTGGTGGGCGTCATATGACTGACTGGGAAAGAGGTTCCACAGAGGACCGTGCACACAAGGGGGTTAT
This sequence comes from Laticauda laticaudata, assembly GCA_004320025.1. NCBI lineage: Eukaryota > Metazoa > Chordata > Lepidosauria > Squamata > Elapidae > Laticauda > Laticauda laticaudata. The sequence goes on along the minus strand of BHFT01013853.1, from coordinate 47,119 downwards.
TTCTATTTAGGTGCCATGAATCTCCTCTCCCAGTCCAGAGAAGTCCGGGGAAAAGCCTACTTGGTCCATGTTGCTCTGGCAACCTGAAATCCGAGGTAGAACTGACAGTCTGAGATAGTGGGGTGGGGGTGGGGAGGGGATTTTCCCGCCCTGCGGGCTTCCTTTGCGATGCCCCACTGAAAATCCACGCAGGCCACACGCGAGGAGAGACCCATGTTTCCGTTTCTCTCCCGAGAGAGAGAAAGCCAGCCGCCGCTGCCTTTGGTTCGATTCCCCCACCCGTCACAACTTCCCCTCAAGGAGGTGAGCGACCCTTCCCCTGGTGCGACCCTGCCAAGAATAATCCCGAAAAAACCGCAAGCAAGGAAACCGAGCGGACCTTCAGCTTCTGAGGCGGGGTGGGGGGGGTGGGTGCAGGCGAGGGGCGGACGGAGCGGACGCCAACTCCGAGCCGACAGGTTCCCGCGCCACAAAGTTCGGGTCGCTTTTTTGCTTTGCTTTGCCCGTCAGAAGTGGAGCAAGAAAAGCCGCCGCGGCTGGGAGACGATGGAGGGGGGGGGGATATCGGCTCGTGGGGGGGGGGGGGAAGGACAAGCTGCAGAGCCCGGCTGTCGGGGCAACAGGTCTAACCCTGACTGGCTCTGATCTTTTTTTTGTTGTCTTTAGCCCAGCCACACACAAGCCCGCTTCTCTTCCTGCCAGCTGTTGCCCACAGGCATTTCCCCCTCCCGCCCTTTTCCCTCTTACCTCGTCTCCCCTCTCCACTGGTGGCTTCTATCCTCGAGCCCTTGGAAGCGCCGGGCTCCGAGCCTTCGACACTCTCTCTCTCTCTCTCTCTCTCTGTCGCCAAGGGAGCTGTCCCTCCTCCTCCTCTCCCCTCTCCAGCTCTCTCTGCCGCGGGGTTGCAACGCAGCGCGCTTTCTTTTTTTTTTTTGCCTGCTCCCGGCTGCTCCAAAGAGGATCGGGTGTCCGTCGGCTTTTTACGCAGAGCAACTGGCCGCGTCTGTCAAATCGGAGCTGAGGACCGGGCTGCGAGGGTGTGTGTGTGTGTTGGAGAGAGAGAGAGAAGAGAAGAGAGCAAGCCCAGCCTGCGTTCCTGGGACGCCCGCCGCTTCGTTTTTGCTCACAGCCGCCGAAGAGCGTGAGAGCTGAGGCAGAGCAGGACCAGCGCGCCTTGCTCAGCTTGGCTGACTCACCGCAGGCTGCGTTTTCCTCTCCGCTTCCCCAACCCCCCCCCCCGCCCCACTGCTTCATTTCTTTATTTGTTTCCTTTGACCACAGCCGGCTCGCCGTGGACGGATTTCTTTCCATCCGAGCCTTCCCTTCGGCGGGATGGAGCCAGCCGCCGGGCCGTGAGGCACTGTCCACGCGCGAGCGCTTGTCCCCCCCCCCAACTCCCCCCCCTCCGCGCCGAACCCTCTTCGCCGGAGGCTCGGCTGGATAGGCTCGAGCAAATGCGTTTTGCAAGCCAAGCGATTCAAACGCGCCTCGGCTGTTTCGGAAAGCGAGGCCCGCTCGCACCTCCCTCTCCTTCTCGGCCCGGCCGCGCCAACGTTTGACGGGCGATCGGGGGTTTTCGCACAGAGCGCCAAAGCCGTCCCTCTTCCGATTGGCTTTGGCCGATTGGCGGTATTGACCTGAGGAAGCCAAGGAAGTTCGCGGGGTGGGTTTTGGCTGATCAAGCAAACGGCTGTCCTGCTTTCACACGTTGCAAGGGATTGACCCGATTTGGATGCCAAATTCCAGCTTTCTGCCTCGTGGGGCTGAAACTTTCGGGGGAGGAGCAAAGTTTCACACCCTTGATGTCGGTGCAGGAAATGTTTCTCGCAAATTGTATTTTTGTGACATTTATTAAGAGTGATCTGTAGTAATTCTTGAACGTGCTCAGTTAAATTTTATTGTTTGGGGAAAACTACACGCAAAGGACCCGCTTTCCATCTTCCCTTTTAAAACCTGTCATCTTGCATTGCCGATGGATCGTATAGCATTTATCCAGATAGATTAGTCTGATCTTTCCAATCTTGATATTTTTGATAAGTGATGAGGGATTACCAAAATTATGTCCATGGCAAATCTGGAGCAGTTTCCTTTTTCAAACATACAAACAGCTCCCTAACAGTAATTTTTATCTTCACTTAAAGATAAGCTTCCCTTAACTTAGAAGAGCATAATACCAGCCACCAGCTGGTAAAGGACACACTTTCTAGGAGAGTTATTTTTTATCTCCCACAGTCATCCTCTCTTTATATTATTACCAATCCCTTGATGTCTGATTTTTTTTTCCTGAGGTTTTTATCATAGTTTCATCCTTAAAAAAATAATAATAATAATCCTGCAGCTTCTTTGCACACTACCACCAAGAAGATATGCCATTCAGATGACAGTTCTCCAAAACAGAAGACTACCAATGCCTATTCCTCAGCTAGTACAATTTGTGACTGTTACATGTATTGGGCTCTAATTTCCTGAACTGATCCAGTGGTAGCCATGGAGCTCTTTTAATTTGTCTCTCTATTCTTGATTACCCATCTATTTCCAAATTAGTCTGTCTTATTTCAAAACCTAAATGATCTCCAGTTACAGGTGTTCTTTGGAGAGTTGTACTGTGTCTGTGTTTACCATTAATGATGTTGACTGTGCAGAGTTTTTCTACAGGATTTTGCTTCGCATGTCTCTCATTTCTATGTCTCTCCTTGCTCTGCTTTTTGGGTTTCACTTGATTTTTAAAAAGATTTGGGACAAGTTGTGTTTAATTTGGAAAACAGATCACTGTTCTAGAAAGTCTGCCAACTTGCACTCTTAGACTTCGCCCAGAATCCTGGAGCGGATTTCCCTGCTTTTCTTGCTGATTGATAGTCTGAACGGTCAAAACATAAAACATATGGACAATGACTAGTAAAACTGGTTTGTTTTTTTCCTTTTGTTTTTAAAAAGCTATAACTCAAGGGTGGGAAATTCAAGGCAACTGAAAAGAAATATTCTTTATATAATTCCATATATAATGCATAACATTCCATATAATGCATAAGTTCCTAATAATATCATTCAGCTTTCCAGCTAGAGTTTTAAAAGGGAATTAACAAATGCATAACTGTTAAGATTATATGCTGTATTATGCCAATAGCACTTAATGAGAACACCAGGCAAAGGAGAAGGAAAAGAAAAAGAAAAACGGAATAAAAGTAATCCCAGCGTTACCAATGACAGCTTTAAAATGATTCTACCAATTGGGGAAGTCCACTAATTGATGATCGGTTTAAAGTCCATCCACAACAATGTGTGAATCACTTCTTATTCAAGAGAGAGGATAGGAATATGGCTATTAGACTAGCTAAGACCCCTTGAGAGGTGGAATATCCATTTTCTTTGCTAAGGTTTTTCATGCTACATTGGGGAATATTACAGGAGCCTTACATTAGGATCCTGCCTTACCTTCAATATCTTACCTTATATCTCTTAGTATCACTTGTTAGCAACACAATTGGGATTATACAAGAGGCATTGATCTTGCTGATGGGCTGTTGTAAAGCTCATGGAAATAAAATGTTCAGTTTGGTTGCCTTTTGGCTTTGTTCAGAGTTTTTTGTACTTGTTGTGTTCTTACAGTACTATTACAGAAATGTATGGTTGTTGGGGTTTTTTTGTATCTATGGCTTAGAATGTAGTTCTTTTCTTGGAATTAAATGCTTCTCTCTCCTATAGTTCCATGGTATATTTGAGCAAATAGTTTATATCTTTGTACTCTAAAAGTAAATCAAAGAAAGCTGGGAATGATCGTCCAACACAAGAACAGATAATTACATCTTCATATAAAAGCCATGCTAGGTCTAATTTGTAAACTAATAAAGTGTCCAGGTGACTTTGACTTAACTTTAAAGATCATATTACACAGGCAAATAAATAATATCAGATATTAATTTAACAATCCAAGGACAAAACAAATATTCATGGTAATTCAGAAACCCTTTCAATTTCTGCATTTTAGAAACATGATTGGTGACCGAAATATGCCATATACTGTACACAACACAACACATTGAAAATAGTACCCTGAGTCTTATGTTATTTATCCTCTTAACCTGAAGGATGTTAAGACACCAAACCCTTGTTGTGAGGTCAATATGTTTGTTTATTTTTCACCTACCTCCCTTAAAGACAAATGTTTAGCTTTCTGCCTACTATCCATACCGCAGGTTTCTAGTAGCCAAGATGTAGCTATACACTACATAGTAACAATTTGTAAGCAACAGTATATTTTATGGAGAAAGTATAAGAATTTGCCTTGAGTTGCTGGTACAAAATAGCAATCTTGGAATCACTTTACATTCAACTATATTTCAGTTTTCTGGATAATAGCAAAAACCAATGATAATAATATAATCACTGTGTCCTTTTTTGTCACCTCACACTTTTCTACATTTTATTTCCTTCTGAACTTAATAATCACTTTTATCTGCAGATGATACCAGAAAATGATTCATGTAATTGATATTGTGGGTTTCAGTCCATAAAACCATATATATGCCATAATAAATATGTTGGTCTTTATTGTGTTATAAGTCTTTTTTTTTAAATTTACTTGAGTTATAGAGTTAAAGCTCATACGGAAAACTTCAACTATGGAATTTATGATATTCAGGAGATCTCATAATTTGCTACTCTATTGTTTCCTTGTAACACTAGCAGCTCTTTCTCATACAGGAAGTCCTCAACTTATGACCACAACCAAGCCCCAAATTTCCACTGCTACGCAAGATATTAAGTGAGTTTTACCCCATTTTACGATCTTGCCAGTGTTATTAAGTGCATCTGGCTTCCCATTGGCTTCAGGACACTGCAACTGTCATAAATACATGCCAGTTTAAGTGGTGGTGTTCTACCAGTTCGGCCTGGTTCGGGCAAACCTGTAGTAAAAAAACCACTACCATTCAGCTGAACCAGTAGTGAAAAAACAGCAGGGACTTCCCTGAGGCCCAGAAGGCAAAAAGGGGTGCGCAGGGGGTGGTGCTGCGTGACCCCCCCATGCCCCTTTTTGCCTCCTGGGCCTCAGGGAAGCCTGGGCGAAGCAGTAAGACAGCGAGGGGGGTCCCGGCACAGCTGATCATTGGAAGAGCTGATTGTAGCGAGGGGAAAAAAAGAAGCCATGCCACTCCCATGTAGCCACCTCCACAGAGCCGGTAGTAAAAAATGTTTGCATTCCACCCCTGTGCCAGTTGCCAAGCGGTCTAATTTTGATCATGTGACCATGGGAATGCTGCAACAGTTATGTGAAAAACAGTCATAAGTCACTTTTTTCAGTGCCGCTATAACTTTGAACGGTCACTGAATGGTTGTTAAGTCAAGAACTATTGATAACATGTTCCGGCCAAACTTGATATATTATTGACCAAATAGAATTAGAAACTGCAGTTTATCCTTCGCTCCCTCTCTAATACACCCATATGCAAATTCACAACACTAATCACTTGTCTGTATTTTCAGTCATATTATAGAATTCTCTTCCAGTAAATCCTGTGGGGATTTTTTTAAAAAAATGTTGTAATTGTTATTTAACCTATTAAAGTCCAAACAAGCCAATACTTGCCTTCACCCCAAGAAAGGAGAGTCCTTTTGATTTGAAGCTGCATTGAAAGTGGAAAGAACTTAAAAATTAGCGGCAAAGGTTTCATAACGATCAGCTAATGGTAGAAAATGATACTGAAGAGATCAGCTTAATTTGTCTGCCAAATCACCTTTGCAGATGGGTTCAAGAAAGTCTCATTGACTCCAATGGAACTGAGGGCTACTTTTTTTCTTAATAAAGGTATTGAGGAACAGGGAGGGATAATAATAACAACAACAATAACAACAATAACAACAACAACAATAGAAATTGAGGGCCAGGTTTTTTTTTCCAGCACCTGCCAAGAATGCATGGATGGAGAGAAAAAAAGGGTTACTTATCTTAGACCCGCCTCTAATATCCTTGCCTCTTTAGGCTGCACTTTTACTGATAACTGATCAGCAAATATTTATCTTATCTCTCTTCTTGCAGCTGAAGCAGGATTAGATGATTAAAAAGTGAGCTCATACTTACTAGCTTTCTTAGGTTCATCAGCCGGAGAAACCAGAACTCGTTTCACTTTCACCACTTTCCATTCTTGACTTTGATGGTCCCTGTTGTTAATCCCAGAATCCATCCCATCAGAAACAGGCCACGGAGAGTCTCCTTTCTCATTGGACCATGGCCTCTTGTCATTGCTTTTGTGGGGAAGGACATTCCCATTAGCTCTCCAAGGTTCCTTCTGGAGGTTTTCTCTGGCTGACTCTTTCCTTTCCTGCTCTCCATGGCTACTATCATTTCCCCTTCCTTGCAGCCTTGCCAAACAGCTTTTGCCTTCTGCAGGGTCAGCCTTGGAATTCTTAATAATGTGAGGATTTGGGTCAACTCTGCTGAGGCTTGCACAGTTGGGCTGAGGTTGGAGACAGGAGGGCCGTAGGGTTGTTTTTAGCATTTTGTCTCTTACTGGGTAATATTCAGTGCTTGGCAGAGCTTACTCTTCATCAGAAGAAATTCTCTTTCAACTCTTCTCGGGTATTGCCTGGGAAGGCAGAAAAGCAAATTATATCCTTCAGTCCAATAAGCCTTTGACAAGCCTGACCACAAAGCATTTCTTAAATGCAGGGACAGAGTAAGATGGCACCAAGAACACATGATGCATTTCTTCTTTTAAAAAGGAATTGTGGAATTAAAGTGATAGAAAACAGACTTTCATTCCTTTGCAGCATTTAAATTGTTCAGAGGAACAAAGGAGAGATTCTGATAGAACTTTCCTTGTCATGTTTAGGTTTTAAGATAGTTTCCAAATAAATGCATTTTATAAGAAAAAAAGTTTTTTTAAAAAAACTGTTTAATACACAGACACACAGATACCTCTCCCATCTTATTAATAACAAAAGATGTGTCTACATTATTTTACATAGTTATTCAATCTATGAATTTAAAGTAATATATTAGCAGGTGATTTTGCATGAAGGAAAATTTTGCTGATTTTTCTTTTTCACAGCCATTCCTCCCCCATAAGCCCTAAAGAACAATAGGGCTTAAATTAATCATGATTGATTGTTCTCAGGGAAATAAACTCCTAATTAAAATGATTTCAATCAATTCAGATGGTCGAAATCAGTGTCAACTTTTTAGTAGGAGAAACCACCCATGATTCTATTTGCGAGTTATGAAATTTGTATAGCCTTCAACTGTATGTACTGCAGTGTTTTCCATCTTCCAGATGGAAGCTATTTCAGTAAAGTTAAAGCATGACTAATTTAGTCTCAACCTAAGTCATTACATTATATTTACAAATATAAATATACACACACATTCATTTCACAATAACTGATTAGAAAAGAAAGGATTCGAAGATTTGATATCTCAGATTTGTCATAGTTATAGAAGCTTATAACATTATTATCTAATGTTTCTATAATCAGCTAGGTTAGCACTTTCTCAGTGAGAGCATTTAGCTTGTTATATTCCAATTACTTCAAGATTTGGTGCAGAAGAACAGCAATGTAAGAATGGACTTGTCAATTTTTCCACTGGGGACAGAGGTGAGGGAGAATATGCCTAAAGCAGTTTGGATTGTATTCTGTCTATGGTATTTTGCTGAACAGGACAGGAAATACTCTGGATCTTTTATTGTGTTCACTAAAAGATAAAAATGAAGAACATTCAGATATTCATGTTAAGGATATGTTTTAACTAAACTCTCCTCTCTCTTCTGCAAAATAGCTACACTGTATATGTCGTAAGAGCTTTGTAGATTTGCATTACATGTCAAGTTTATATAGAATGATATCACCTTTTGAATAAGTGTGGCACCAAACTATATCATGTAGGAGTTGTCAAATTCCTTGAGGTCAGTGTTACTCAACCTTGGCAACATTAAGATGTGTGGACTTCGATTCTCACAATTCCCCAGCCACACATCTTAAAGTTGCCAAGGTTGTCTTCTTTAGACTGCAGACTAAACCTATCAAGTATCTTCTATTAATTTGGGGAATAGAAATTCCAATATCTTTAGCAGATATTGTAAGATATAACAAGTAATGGATGTAGTAAGAAAGATAAAGTGAGCATAGAACAGAATTCAAATCAATATCTGTAGTAATGCAGTGGTAACATTCTTTTACTGCAAATTGGAGAGAAAATGTCTAGCTCTGTTTTTCCAAGACTTGTGAAATTTTTCTGAGGAGAAAAATTGAAAAAGTACTCAAAGGACCTCTATTGATGACTCATGTTTAATGCTAAATTCCTAGATTCTAAATTAGCAGCTTTAATTTCACTTAACTGGGAGCTCCTTCTATTTCTTTGACAATTCACATCACTGAGTTTGCATTCAAAGAAGTTCAGATGCCAGGAAAAAAAATATGGGGCTGACCTGATAAATTGTGCCAAGTCACTCCAGCAGGAGATAAAAAACAAACAAACCCAAAGCTAATAAAGCCAGTGCTGCAAACAAGGAAAGTTAATGATTAAAATCCTAGATATCTTATGAAAGCTGCTTTGATTTATTTTGGTCATGTCATGTCTGCTAATTCATTGGAGAAGGCAATTATGTTAGTGGATCAAGAAGAAGGGGCAAGCAAAGGACTTGCTGGTTTGATACCATCAAAGCTGATACACCCAACAACTGAAAGAAGCTGTGTTTGACATGGTAGCATGGAGAGCACTTGCTCTTATAAAGAGTCAGACACAACTAAAAAGTTAAAATAACCACAATCTTCTAAAAGCTTCTTCAAAAGCAATCTTCTAAATGTTATACAAATTAAGTTGGGCTTTTACTAGTGTGGTTAGAAATCACGTGATGGCCTTATGTAATATATGCATGGAAAAAAATAGGGTAGTGTAGTGGTGTTATCATAACAACCAGTAATTTATTGATAATTTTAGTTAACTATTGGCTAATTGGCAATTTTTCTGAGCATATTTGACCTCTAATCTTTTAAATAACCAGCCATTTTTATCCATTTCATTGTAAAACCTTATATTGGTATGTCCGTTTCTGTTTCTGAAGTTTATTTTTAAATATATTTGCAGAGTACCTATAACCTTTTGCTTCCAAACTTGTAAAAAGATTGTTTTACAAGAAGCTGCTTGTTTTAAAATGTCATCTGATCAGGGTGCCCAGTGCCCAGAAAAAAATATTGAAAAAAAAATACTAGAAAAAATATTGATCTGTGACACTGGAAATATTCTAACATGGCAATCCCGAATAGTCAAACTATGAGCTGCACTGAATATGAAGCTCTTTATCAATCAATCAATCAATCAATCATCAATCACTCAACCAATCAACCAATCAGGATAGAGCTGGAAGGGACCTTGGACCTCCTCAAGCAGAACCATGATACCTATACCCAATATACTATAATTATGGCGGACCTCTGTATGTTATGTGTATATTGTGCCTTTGAGGTTCTGATTTATGGAGACTACTTGGACAAGTCCTCAGAGTTTTCTTGGCGAGTTGTTTTTTTTTTCAAAAGTGGTTTGCTTTTACTTGCTTCCCAGACCTGAGACCTTGTGACTGGCCCAAGGTCACCCAGCTGGTGCTATGCTTAAAGTGGGATTAGAACACCTGGTCACCTGGTTTCTAGCCTGGTGCCTTAACCACAATGCCAAACTGGTTGCCACCAGCATATCATGGCTCCGTGGGAAATGATTTATGAATTACCTGGGCTGACCATCCAATGGGAGACAACTTGTGGACTGTAATTTTTTGAAATTACATACTGAATTATAAATACCCTGAAAGCACTACAATATACACAATTTTAATTTTGAATTTTAATTATTTTATTCTTCTTTTTAACTATTTTTGTTGTATTATATCATTATATTTCGCTTTTATGTTTTATGTATTTTTTGTTCACCACCCAGAATTGCTTTATGAGGGAGATGGATAGATAGATGATGGATAGGTAGATAGGTAGATAGATAGAATTTTTATAAAGTCTTATTTGCAATATAAGTTGTGTTAAATGCAAATACAAGTTTGGAAATGGGAGATATTAGTTTGCCTATTAACATCACCCTGTCACCAAATAAATTTCTTAATCAATTAAATGTTTCATCTTTCCCTTTACTGTTAAATGATCCCAGGGTGATCACATATTTGTGCAATCATTTTAAAACCCAGCACAAAACGCAACAATTAGTCAATGTAAACATAAGCCAGCCAAAGCTGCTTTATAACTATTCAAGCTCTGTTGCCTAGGCCTCGTGCTTAATTCAAGGCCTCTCTGTATCTCAGTTTTCCATTTAAAATTTGAACAAACATCACACAGATGTTTGCCCAGCAGGGATTTCTTCATCTGATTTAAAGCCTGCAGGAAATCTGTTAGCGTTGAGCAGTTCCATTTTTCATCTTCAAGCAGAAGGCTATGCATCTTGATCTGCTCATAAATGCTCATCCTAGCTTCTGTAATAGTGCTGTTCTATAGCCCAGAAAGTCTTCCAAAGCATTAAATTTCCTTCCCAGACTGCACATCTGCAATAACAAAGAGCAACTGCTAATCTTTATCATGTCCCCACCTGTACCTTACCCTGGCACCCTGGAACACTCTTTTCCTGCCATGTCTGCATGACATTGCTTTTATCTTGTTCCCAGTCTATGAATGAAACACACTTAAACTATTCTTAACTATAGCTGCATTAAAGTAGCATTTTCCTCTTATTCTAATCCCACTCAAGTGCAATCTTAAAACACGTTCATGTTCTTAGGCTTTGTCACCCATCTCTCTGGAGAGAAATCAGGCAACTGGCAGTGATTAGGAATGGACATCTTGGAGGAAGGATGAAGATCGACTACGAGGAGAGTACAGTTCAGGCCAAGAGAGTTTTCTGTCAAGCCAGCTTTGCTGATCTTCTTGCTTTGAGAAGCAGAAGTGGGTTGAAATGGGGAAGTAGAAAGGTTTCCCCAAAGTCATTCATCTTAAGTTGAATGTCCATATTGGCTGATCTCTCATTTTTCCCAAAAAGAAACCCATGGAATAAACTCAATGCCAGTGGCAATTTGTGTCTCATGAGCTTGCTTGATCATCGAGACTGAATTGAGAATCCTCTTTCCACTTAATGAAAAACAGGGTTTCCAACCACCTCATGCCCTATGTGACTATCAGAGGTGGTTCTGACCAGTTCTGGAGAACCAGTAAGTTTTGAGTAGTTCAGAGAACCACCAAATACCATCTCTGACTGGAGATTTTATGGTATCCTTCCCCTGCCACACTCACCAAGCCACGCTCGCAGAACCGGTAGTAAAAATAATTGAACCCAACCACTGGTGACAATGTTGCAAGATAGAAAAATGATGTCAAAAATATTGCTGTGCAAGTGTCCATATCATGCACATGCGCTGCTGAGTGATACATAGCACCTAAAGTGGCTACCATATGCCAGCTGTATCAATGGTGTCCTCTATTCATCTGAACTACTTATTGAGCATTTGCTTTGGCTTCTACAATAGCATCTCTCCTTTAAAAAGGTTCTATAGGCAAAGATCTAAAGCAGGGGTGTCAAACTTCCATTGTCACAGCATCATCATGTGATGTGTCATGACTTTTTCCTCCTTTGCTAAACCGGGCATGGGTGTGGCCAGCACATGATGCATCCAGCCCATGGCCGTGAGTTTGACAACCCTGTTCTAAAGCATGACCTCTCATCAATGGGGTCTCCAGCTCTCTGCTAATAATTTGGCACAAAATATGCAATTTCGTAGGTCAGTGGATACCAAGGAAGTTTGAGAGCTTGTCATGGTGGTCTATAAGCTGGCTGCCATGGAGTGGATTAACACAACCATTTAGTAGAAAGCAAATGGTGTTTTTGCCTCTTCGTACTTCTAAGAGTCTTCTTACTACCTTAGCTTACTGTTGTTCTTATCCTTGGCAGAGGTGTGTGTGTGTGCGTGTGCGTGTGTGTGTGTGTGTGTGAGAGAGAGAGAGAGAGGTAGGTGGGGGAACTAAACAAGATCCACCTAACTCTGGAGGCCAGAAGAATTCTGGAAAATGAAAACGTTATTAGAATTTGGGTTTTTTTTTGTGCTCTGCTAATTTCCCATTTAGAAATGCATAGAAAGGAGTAAGGCAAGGAACCAAAACAAGCATTGGGACTACAGAGGTGCCTACAAGCACCAAACTGTCTAATTCTAGATTACAAATTAGAACTGCAACAAGGACCTCAGGCAAGGGCACTTTCTTAATTAAGAGAATTGCAGGGCAATTACATAGGTCCTTCTTTTTTTTTTAAACAAACTTTATTGATTACAAAACCAAAATATCAAACAAACACAACACACAAAGAAGAAAGAAAAGAAATAGAAAAAAAAATGATTAAAAAACTAACAATTCTACTATCAACAGTCTAGGTTCCTTGTTTGTTGTCAATATTGGTGATATATTTACAAATATATCTTATTGCAAATATATAATTATGATTTACATTTTACGTTATTTACTAATATATTTTCTATTTTTGTTCTATCCAGTCATACCAGCATTCCCACCTTCTATAATATTCTGGTGTTTCTTTTTCCTTAAGTGCTAAGGTTAATTTGTCCATCTCTGCACAGGCTGTTATCTTCTCTATAACCATCTCCTCTGTTGGAATATCTGCTTGTTTCCAACACTGTGCAAAGGTTATTCTGGCTGCAGTAAGAATATGCAGTATTATATATTTGACATTTTTAGGAATTTGTCTATTAAATATCCCCAATAGGAAGAATTCTGGTTTTAATTCAATTTGCTCCACAGTTATTTCCTCTAACCACTTTTTTATTCTATTCCAGTATCTTTGGGCTTCAGTGCAGGACCACCACATATGAAAAATGTTCCCTGTTTCTTTTTACATTTCCAGTGATTCGGATTCATGTTAGGAGACATTTTCGCTATTCTCAAGGGTGAGAGATGCCATCTATAAAACATTTTATACATACGTTCTTCTTTAATCTCCCAAGTTACTGCATATTGATGTTGCATTATATTCAGGCAAAGTATGAATAGATCCTCTTCCAAAAGGAATATGGAAGATAACTTCTCACTTCCTACACATTCATTCCTTGGCAGGCACCAAATGGAGAGCAAAAGAGCTGTTGAAAAGTTTCTTATCTAGATATCTCCCTCTCATGGAGAAAGTGCTCCAGTAGATTGTTCACCCATAAATATTTAAACTCATAAAGGACAGGCTGTAATCCCAAAATGGGCTTTAGTTTAAGGTACTACTAGTGCTTTCTGTGCTTTGCAGCTAAACCTTGTGAAAAAAATTGGCATTAAAAAGCAACTTTCTACTATAGCTATTGATGTAGCAGAGTCTAAGAGGCAATGATTAGGGAGTAGCTCCTGGAGGAAAGTATTAAATGTGCAAGATTTCACAATCACAAGATTTCACAGGAACAACTTTCTTCCCCTCCTTAATTCCACGTCTCTCTTCAAAATGTCTGGAAGAAGGAGTAGGACATTTACGCTTGTTAAAACTGCAAATGATCGAATCAAAGATGTAGGAGTTTAGGAAGAGGAACAGATTTGCAATAGGAACAGATAGACTAATTTTGCCTTCTCCCTGTATAGTCAAAATACAGGAAATACAGAGAACAAATGCTGAAGTCTGAACTGTATCTCAGATCTACCTTTTAAACATAAAACCATAAATGCATTTTAAAAATAGTGAACATGATATAGTTGTCTGCAGCAAGAATTCTTCCAGGAGGAAGACAATCCCAACCTATATGGTAATGATGAAGGACAATTAATTAAAAAGGTGTCATGTACAGAAGTAATGGAAGTGGGAGAAACAGCAATGCTTCCTCGAAGCCTGTCACAGGGAAGAGGGTGTAGATTTATTTTCCATAACTTCCGAAGATAGGGCAAGAACTGGTGAATGGAAGCCATCCAAACTTGAAATAAGGAGGACTGTCCTGACCTTTGAAGCTATTAAGCAGTAGAACAGCTTGTTTCCTGGAGTTGTGTAGTATGTTTCATGATGAGAGGTTTTCAAACCAAGGTCGGGCAACCATGTGTCTGGAATAGCCCAAGGGTTCCTGCTCTGGGCAGCTCTGAGTTCAGCTAGAAGATCTCTAAGCTGCCTTCCAACTCTATGATTGAAATGTTCCACCTTAATTCTGAGTGATAATTTAAGGGACATATTATGCTAAGCATTATTTTATTTATTTGATTACTATAGCTGCCCATCTCAGCCAAGTGACTCAACCAAATGAATACAGTTTTCTAGAGAATGGGTGGATTGTGGGTGCCAGGATTTTCTAATGATAAGTCACATTCTTGAAAAATGTGTCAGAATATTTTCTACAGGCAAATGCTGCTCCAATTATTAATAAGACTGTAATGTATCAGCATTACAGACAATGAAAGACAAGACAATGAAAGACTAAAAAAAGAAAAGAAACATTTACTGAACTTATTGCATCCTCCAATAATGTCAGCATAATATTAAAATAATATTAAAGTTATTTTCATTAATTATCCACCAGTCAAGGTTTATAAAATTGCTTAGATGGGAGATAGTTTGCTGAATATTGTCCATAACAAGTGTAGGTATAGTCCCAAATCATGAAAAATATTATTTAAAATATTGGAATAATACCAGAAATGCATGGTCTACATTGCTCTTCTCCTACTCTGAGCATTGACCAAAATTTAAAATGGCAAGGAAGATAGATAATTATGGCTTCTAATTATCTTGGGCTTCCAACTCATACCCCAAAATAATCCCTGTCATGTCATCACATCTGTAGAAGTGGATTGATTCCTACTTGTAGAGGAAGGGCTGGCAAGATGGGAGGCCTTGTGTTATGTTATTGGTTTAATGACACAAGGGCTTAGTTTACTCCCTGCATGGAACTGTACCAGAGGTGGTATTCAGCAGGTTCTGACCAGTTCTGGAGAACCGGTAGTGGAAAATTTGAGTAGTTCAGAGAACTGGCAAATCCCACCTCTGACTGGCCCCGTCCCCATCTATTCTCTGCCTTCCGAGTCCCAGCTAATAGGTTGGGTCTTCTTTTGTTGCCCTGCAAGGAAAAATGGAGCTGGAAAGTGGGTTAGTGGGATGGGGAGTGAATGGGATTTTGCAGTAACTTTCCCCACTCCCACCAAGCGATGCCCACCAAGCCACACCATGCTCACCAAGTCCCGCCCACAGAACCAGTAGTAAATTTTTTTGAATCCCACCACTGAACTGTACTAGTAGTGGGATTCAAATTTTTTTGACTACCAGTTCTGTGGGCGTGGCTTGGTGGCGTGGCAGGGGAAGGATACTGTAAAATCTCCAGTCAGAGGTGGTATTTGCTGGTTCTCTGAACTACTCAAAATTTCTGCTACCGGTTCTCCAGAACTGGTCAGAACCTGCTGAATATCACCTCTGAGCTGAACCCATATCTAAGAATACCCACAGGAAAATCTCCCCCAGCCAAAGATTTGATTGTTGTTAGATGAAGACTTAAGAAAATTAGAAGTTAAGTGGAAATGAAATGGGTGACATTTGACTATCTTTGTACATGCCCGATGTCACTTCAAAAGGCAGAGTCATTTCAGCCATCATGTGAGTGACACGCAGCCAATGTGAAGTGATACAAGAACTAATCTCTGAGATGCCTTTTCAGGTGTAGCTTTGAATGAGATCGGGAGGGCAGTCATAGCTGATAGGCTTCCTTGTGCCTGATGTTTTCCATGTGATGTAGCATAACAGCAGTTCCTCTAGTGAGCCTTACTAAAAATTCCTGACTTTCTGGTACGATCTCCTTTACATTAGATTTCACTTTAAAAGAAATAAAGCATAAAAAGTTTCTACAATGGGAACTCTTGGGTAGAGGTAGTAAAAGTGTCTGCAGCATCTGGAAAACTGATCTATTCATTTCCTCAAGAACTTTCAGGAACTGCTTGGTAGCTTCTGTCCTAAGATTTGATGGGATTAACACACTTCATTGGAAAAAGAGAAAATGCTTTACTGAAAATGAGAATGAAAGAGGATGTAGATAGATATACAGAGACACAAGTATGTGTACATGGCTATGCCAATTTATAGGTATAAATATAAGTTCAGGAATAATTACAATCAAAATACTATACAGTACACCTTCAAATTACTATTGTTGTCAGTTCTGAAAAATCTGGTTCCTTCAATCCTTCTGATTTGGCAGCCTTAAAAATCTGATAAATTACTATATTATTGTAATTATTTTCCAAAGTTCTCCTTTGATGAAAGGTCTTAAAATTATCCTCTCTGCAACCCTTGAAGAGAATTGAGGTCAACCAGAGGCAATCAGCCCTCATTCATTTATTGACCGTTTCCTAGTAATGGTTCTAGTTTGATTTGATTGCTTATTGTACCGATACTGATAATAATTCACAACGTGGAATACTAAGAACTGAGAACTACTTACATAGAAAAGAAAATACATGTGACTGTGAAAGTATAAGCACCAAGACAAATTCCTTGTGTGTCCTATCATACTTGACCAATAAAGAATTCTATTCTATTCCAGCTGACTAAATAAGAGAGTCTCAAATCAGAGTGCTGCCTCTCCAACCCTACCCTTGCCTTGCCACTATTTTGATTTTGTGGCCAAAAAGATTTTGGGGAAAAAAACATCCTGAAGTTTGGCAAAAGTTTCTAGAGAAACTTAGAGGGAGAGACCCAAGGAGATTGGATTTCCTGTCCTGGAAACTGGCCTGGTTCATACCTGGCTGAACTTCAACTCCTGCAAATGGCAAACTTAGAAGCTCTTTGACTTGAGTTGTGCTGCTAAGTTGAGAGAAAATTGCCTCAGCTGGGTGGGGTGCCAATCTCTCTGCAGAGGGCTCTTCAAGTCAGGAGCTGAAGGTAATCCATGATTTCCTCACTCTAATAAACTTGTAATGCTGTGAACAATGTGAGAAAATTAGTGCTTGCTCCAAGGTGCTGCAGAACCTCTAAGCAACAAAAAACCCCTCATGCCATCTCAGTACCAAAGAGGGAAGAAAACAGAATAGAGACCTGCTTTTCAAGCATTGGAGGAGTTTTGTTCAGAGGGCTGTGATCATCAGCCTTGCAAATCCTGAAGTTCAAAAACTGGGAGAAGAGATAAAAAATTTCTGTGATAAGAAAATAGAGCTCAATATTGAAATCTGCCATCAGCACCTAGCTAGATGGTGGTTGAAGTACTGTACATTGCTGGCCATAATCAGCCCAGCTGCTGACATCACGGGAACAGGAAATTCCAAAGTAGCTTTCAAACAATTGCAAAATCCTTGTGTGGAAGAATTTAAGGTGTGCCTATTGTCCAAGTATTACTTGTTGATGGGCAGGGGCAGGAGGACCCCCATCTTGCTTTCCATTGTACTTTGTCGTTTGGTCAGAATTGAACTGGATTGCTCTTAAAATGGAGAGAAGTTCCAAATACATCCCTGCCCTCAAACAGCCCTCCTGATGTTCAACTATTGTCTCTCAAGGAGCATACTTAGCCATCTTTATGCTTGAAAGGAATCTACAGTATAAAGCAGAACTCTCTCAACTTGGCAACTTTAAGACTTGTAGACTTCAGCTCCCAGAATTCCCCAGCTAGCATGGCTGGTTGAGAAATTCTGGGAGTTGAAGCCCACAAGTCTTAAAGTTGTCAAGGTTGGAAACCCCTGGTGTACAGGATGTAATATTGTGGGACAGAGATGACTATATTCTGTTTTGTGTACTGTGATGAAGGCTTTAAAAAATTAGATGTGGCCAGGAAACAGATAACAGATAATCAGAGTTGGAAGGGACCTTGTAGTTCATCTAGTCCAACCCCCCACCCAAGCAGAGACCCTACACCATTTCTGACAAGTGCTGTCCAATCTCTCTCTTGAAAGTACCAAGTAGATGGCGCGTCCCACAGACGTCCGAGGGCAATTGTTCCATTGGTTGATTGTTCTCCAACTGTCAGAAAGTTTTCTTCTTACTTCAGGTTAATCTGCTCCTTGTTCAGTTTCCATCCATTTCCTTTGTCTTGGCCTACAGGCGCTTTAGAAAATAGCTTGACCCCTTCTCCCGTGTGCAGCCCTTAACTATTGGAAGACTTCTATTCTGTCACCTGGACTTCTCTTTTACTAGATTGGCAAGCCCAGTTCCTGCAACATTCATTGTATGGTTTTAGGCTTCCGGTCCCTATTCATCTGGTCGCTCTTCTCTGTTCTTTTTTAGAATCTCAAAACATCTTTTTATTAATGTAGTGAACATCAAATGGATTGCAGTACTCCTTGGTTGTGTGTCTTACTAGGGCTTTATAGAGTGGTATTGTTACTTCTTTGATTTTGATTGTTCCCTCTGTGTTTTAATACAATTTTAGGATTGCATTAGCTTTTTTTGGCTGCTCAGCACTCTGGCTGGTGATATTTAGCTTGGTTGTCCACTCTAAGGACCCAAGATTCCTGTCACGTTATGCTATTGGAGCCTGGTTTGGACCCAGTCTAATTGTGTTACTTTTGGTTTTTCTTGCTAAGTGTCGGACTTTACTTTTCTTCTACACTGAATTTCATTTTTTGTTAGATACGGCCCAGTGTTCTAGTTTCTCTGTCAGATCCATCTGGATTTAAGGCCTATCTTTCTTGGGTTTAGCTATTCCTGCCAGCTTTGTAAATCTGGCAAATTTGGTAGTTACCCCTTCTATTCCCACATCTAAGTCGGTTAATGAAAGAAGATTATTGAAGAGTACTGGCCTAGAAGAGGACCTTTGTGGCACCCCACTGCTTACTTCCCTCCATTTGATAGACTTGGAGACCTATTCAGGAACTATCGTTTGAGTATGGTTTTGCCAGCCGTTCAAGTCCATTCTAGTGGTGGTGCTATCTAATTCACTTTTTTTCTAAGCTTACTATGAAGTAGGTTGTGGGTCTACTATCTGTCGAATGCCTTGCTGAAATCTTAATATTTATGTCCACAGGTAATTTCTGCTGGGTCAATGACTAATTTATTGTCACTGTGTTGAAGAATGAATAAGATTGGTTTGGCTGATCTTTTTTAAGCAAAACCCGGCTGACTATACTTATTACTTTACTTGTTTCTCGATGGTTGGCAGATGTAGATTTTTATTATTATCTTTCCAGTATCTTCCTTGGTTATTGGATGTGGTTTCTATAGTTTCTGGGGTCTATTTTGTTTCCTCTTTTTTGAAAGATCGGAACCACAGCAGGCTCTTTTCCAGTCTCTCTGGTTAGTACCCCGGTGCTCCAGGATTTTTGGAAAGATTATGGTGCGATTAGGTTTTCTGAGTTGACCTCTGCCAGCTCTTCTTAAAACTCTGGGGGATACTAACCTTCAGGCCCGGCGGATTTGTTTTTATTCAGGATTCAGATACAGGGTGTTTTTCTTTACTTAACTATTTTTTGGCTTATTTTTAACTTTTATTTGTTTCCGTCTTTTTCCTATTCAGTTATTGTTTTTGTGGGTTGAAGCTTATAGTTTTCTTTTTTGTTGTGAAGATTTGGGGAATGCATGAATGAGTAAGCAGTCTCGCTTTCTCTCTCTGTTTATTGCCTGTTACTTCCTTGCCATTCTTCTCTTTCATTTAGTGGACCAACTGTTTTTCTGGATTTGTTTTTCTTGGTTATTTTATGTTGGAAGAAACTTTTTTTTAATTATCTTTTAATTTTGTGCAGGTCATTTTGTTCGTTCCTGAAGCCTTTTGCTATCCTGAACTTTCGTTTGTTGCAAGATTCTGGCTATCTGCTGATATTCTGGCCTTTAGTTGTACGTCCTTCTTTCCATTTTTTTGTACTTTGTCCTTTTTTTTCTTTCAATTTGCCAGAGGGATCTGTTTGTGTGCAGCCATGGTCTGGGTTTCTTCTTGGATTTCTTTGGGAAACATTGTTTAACTTCAGGCTAAAGAGTAAAGGCTAGGACACTTTGGCTGATGGGACGAAAACGTTATTGCATAAAGGGACAAACCAAAACAGAAGACCGGAGCAAAAAATTTTTTCAGGGGTGGGGCCTCATCCATTTGTTCATCACCCGCTCAAAAAAAGTGGCGAAATTTACTAAACAGAAACAGGGAAAAACGAACGAAAAGAATGGAACGGTGGGGTAGTACGTAGCAAGGATGTTAAACGGGATGTTCATAGGAAGCGCCTGTGGAATGACAAGCGCGGATGGGAAGCGGATGACACCTCCGAAGAGGTTCCGGGGAGAATTTTCAAAACGGCATGGATAGTGGAAAGGCGGATTGCATATAGCGGGATGAAGCGCGTGCCATCATGGGACTGCCTTATAGAAGCAAAAGTGGATGCCGCGGATGATATAAATATCGGATTGCAAATGCGTTCACTGCAACATGCGGGGAGTATGAATTGCATTCAGCTCCGTGGATATAAAAGGATGCAGACGCACGCAGATCAGCATACGGGGGAAGGAAAGACCATTTCTGCAACAATACATTCTTGCAGGACACCATGGTTCATTCAGGTCAGGCAAGAAGAGAAGCCTGTCCTACTTGTTCAAGCCTGGCAAGCGTAGAAGAGGACCAGAACGCAGCATTCCACCCCTGGCACTGAACTCTTGAAGCCGCTGCTGCTGCTCTTGCTGGCTCTGTTGGTTGACCAGCCCCAAGGTCCTCAAAACTCTGCTGATCTGAAGCCATGTCGCTCAAAGCCCCCTGACAGGCCTGCTGCTCAGAAGCCGCCTGAAAGGGAACTGGCTAGCTCAAGCCCCCTGAAGGCCGCCTGCTGAAAGCCCTGCCCAGAGGGAGGAAGAGGCAAAGGGAAGGAGAAGAGAGGGAGAGGAAAACAGTAAACACCCATTTCTGAGGAGCATGAGAAGAGATATGCTGGAATGGCTTGAGGGAGAAACGGAGTACCACTGAGAAGAGGGCCACAGATTATCGCGACAACACAAGAA
The DNA here is from genome assembly GCA_004320025.1 of Laticauda laticaudata. NCBI lineage: Eukaryota > Metazoa > Chordata > Lepidosauria > Squamata > Elapidae > Laticauda > Laticauda laticaudata. The sequence continues at coordinate 26,229 of BHFT01013853.1, read as the reverse complement.
GGAAGGCAGGCAAGCTTGGAAGGACAAAGGCAGAGAGGCCTTGGGGCAACATTGCAGATGATGTATATCCTGGATTGGGGAAAGCACACTGGGACCACCTGGTGTATGGCAAGCTACACTCAAAAAATCCTGGGCAGGCCGCTGTCAAGCTCACTTGACCCGGGAGATTGTATTGTCATGGCCAAGGTGCAATTTTCCTGTGAGGGTTGAGATCTGCCACTTGAGGAGCAAGCCCCTTCTGACACCCCTCTACCCTTCAGGGACCAGGCCCAACAAACAGTGAGTCCTCTCCAGCCAGGTAGCCAGCTACGCCTACCGCACCAGGCAGGCGTGTCTTTCAGAGGGCGCATTGGCAGAGGACCCCCCCGGGAACCAACTGCACTCCCGCATGCCTGGCGGTACTTGGCATGGATCCCCTGTTCACAAATGGGAGGAAGAGAGCAAGCAACGAGGCCGACCACCCCCACCCCCAGCTCCAACTGGATGCAAAGGGCAGAGAGGCAAGACTGGAGGGCCAGAACCACAAGTGTGCGTGTTGGAGATTCAGGGACAACAATGAAACCAGCAACAAAACTTCTCTTCTCAGCTGGTCACTTGGACAAGAGATCCCTCGATCTTGCCACAACCTTTACACCTACGTGAGCCACACGCCAGGGATGCCTGCCTGAGGCCCAGTACCTGGGTGATTGAAGGAGAGAGAATAAAGTTCAATTCTGTCACCACCTCAAGGCCCAGCTGAAGCCGCTCTCACCCAAAGTCCAGGGGTCTTGAGCCTCTCCATCCCCAAGGGACGCATTGTTTCAACTATCTGCCGTCTCCTTCCAAGCTTCTTCTCACATGGCCCCGCACCTTACCCTATTAGGTCTTGATGGACTCTACCAGGACTTTCCCCACAGCCTGTAGATGGCAGACCTTGCGATCTAGGCTCCAGGCCCAGTTCATCCCACACGCCACAAGACTTCGCAGTCCTCAGCCCAGCTTGGCAAGACCAGACAGCCCCACCTCCTGCCTCCTTTTTCCCTCCTCCCTCCCTCAGCCAAGCCTGTTCAAATGGACGTTATAACTGTCTAACGCTGGTCCTTGATGGTGCCTCACTATCATGCAGATCCTTGAGGATGGGGCCTTCTCAAACGCTCACGGGCTTCGTCAGCTCTCGGGACCAGGCTCTTCCTGAACCCAACACACCATCCCCCTGTTGGTACTTCTGGGCAAGGCACTCCAAATGGCGGCACTCAAGACCAGCACTCAGCCACAAGCCACCATCCCACAGCCTTTGGCCGCTTAACGAGCTGGACCTGGAATGGTGACATGACTCAGAGTTGGGGACTGAGATGGCAGTGTCAGAGACTGAGTTGTTTACTGTTCACTTTCTCTTTTGCTTAAGCGACACTTTACCTTGGTTCATATTTGCTTTTTAATAAGTTCATAAGTTTAGCGTAGACAGTAATAAAGGTGTATCTTTGCCTTAAGACACTTGGTTCATTTTTTTACCTTAGGTAAAGTGGTTGTGAAAAACTTTATAACAAGTGGCAGGCCTTTGCATGCTTGTTGGTGTACAGTATTGGCAATTGGGAGGTATAGTGTGGATAGATAAACCCCGTTGTCCAGAGGTATAGTGGACTGTGGTCCCCTGCATCTCTCAAGCTTTTTATCCCGACACAATGAGCCTTTATGTCATCACAAATTTATTCATTGATCCCACACCATTTTTAAAATTAAACAAGTCTTCTTTATTATACCCATCATTGTGGAAGAAAGCTCACATACATGGGGCCGTCAATCTCATAATCCACGTGGCTCGTCGTATGGAGCAGCTGAAGAGGGGAAGCTCCATTAACCGCATCTTCACCTGGGGTTTTGCCGACTTCCAACTGCCATGGGGGAGTTTTTCGCCACCCCGACCGGTGTTCTCATGTAGGGGGGTGTTGCGCTGCTTCTCTTCTCCCTTCATTTGAAGCTTCTCGTGGGGCTTGCATTCCACCTATGGTCTATCAGGTTTAACGTCCTCCTTCTTGCTCTCCTTTCACGCATGGCTCCATGTCCCCATTCGCCTGTGATGGTCCACCAACGTCTGGTTTGCAACCTGAGGTAAGAGGTTGCGCATGAGATGTTGCAGGATGGCGACAAGCTTCCACGATGCTCCTCACAGTCTTCTGGGTGATGCTTGCCATGGTGGGTGAGAAGTACTGAAACTGTTGTGGCACAGGATGACTCAGGCGGTTCTCTACACCACTCCGTTTCCTTGCCATGGAAACAGCCTGTAGTTTTGAAGATTCCTTCTCTTCACCGGGTGAGTTATCTTGAAATGTACGGGCCTTCCTAGAGGTCAGGTCTGAAGGAGGAAGGCGTCATCACCCACGATGACAGTAGGAGCACTCTTGCTGCGTCATTGGGTTAGGGGGGTCGAGGTATCCTGGAAACCCATGATGAGGTTTGCGTTCCAGCCATGCCTGAGGTCAACTCAGCGTATGTATACTGGCCATCTGAAGACTGGAACCCGTGCCTGAAGCATCGATTGTAGATGAACTTGTAGTCAGCATCAACCATGGCATAAGAGGATGATACTGAAGAAGCCCTGTGTAGTAGAAATAAGTGGACCCTGCTTTGCTGGGAAGGCTTCTTTGCAGGCAACGTCTTCCCATCTAATGGCTCCAACGGTGTGGGGAAAGTTTCCCTTCCTCTGATTCTAACCAACTCTTCTGCAAGTTGTCCTCCCAGCCTTTTTCAGTGGTGGGCCACTTGAGGAGCTCCTCAAGTATTCTTCGTGATGTGGCTGCACCAACTTCTCTGACCACTTTGCTGATGCTGTTTGCTTGGCACTCTCCACGCATACTGCATGTTTCTGTATTGTGGTTCCAGAAAACCAGATGGCGCAGAGTCGAGTGCCGACTTCTTCAGTCCATGGGTCAGGATTGGAGATGAAAATTGTCTTGCTAGGATTGCGTCAACCTGGGTCTCAGACGCTCTACCAAGTTCGTCAAGCATGCTGGTGGGGCATCCTCATGAAAGTGTTGGAATGCCAGAGGGTCTTCATTTCTTCAAAGCTCCACCCAGTCAACTGGTTTCATTCAGGTCCCAAACTCATTCTTATCATGTCCTATCCTCGGACACCAACAACAGCTTCTTGGTCGTCTCCTTTTCTACCTCTGTATAAAAGGTATTGAACAAGTCTGAACAAGGTTTTGGTTCTGGTGATGAAATGATCGCCAAGTACCATCGAGACTTGTTCATGAGATCCATGGTGAGAAGAACCAATGGAGAGATGTGGAAGACCAAGGGTGGAAGAGGTCTGTCTACGGCTGCTGGGGACTCTTTACTTGAAATCCAGATGATTTTCCTCCCCTTTATTATAGGGAAATTATCAGTAAAATCGCTAGGTGTCTCCTTCCACATACTCTAGTGAAACATTACTGCGGGACTTACCTAAATACCAAGATACATCCCAGATTACAAACGTTTGTCATTTTAAATCCTTTATATACGAGAATGCATACGCTTACATCCTTTCTATTTCCGTTGCTACTAACGCTGTGTAGTTGTGTCTGTGACACCTTTTGTTTTCCTCCTCTTTCTGGTTTTCAGCGCAGCGGATGTGAGTTGAGGGAATGGGCCAGAAGGATGCGAGAGGGAATACAGTGGCCGTTATAACGGGATTGAATAATGGAAAAGAACCGTTTGGTATGCACGTATATGTCTGTGGATGTACATCGTAACGTGGTGGAAAGTTCGATCTGTTCACAAAGGTTTTGTGCAGTCAAAACTTCTGTGAAGAGATGAAATCGCAGTGGATGGATGTCGACGGGATAGAGCGTATGAAAACCGTATGCAGTGGAGTACACAACAGATGCATAGCGTTACGGATGGCAAGCTTTTTTTTAACGTTTTACATCCTCTTTGCATCCATAAGTGCAGTGGGACAGGGGCTTAAAGTAGCAAGAGTAAATTCACTTATGGGTTAGTCTTAAAAGCATCCTGATTATCTTTTTATTTGCCAAATTTTAATCCTAACCCTTTGAGATGCGGAGAAGTCTTCAAGGAGCGGTAGCTTGTACTGCAAACTATTTCCCCCCCTCTCTGGGAAAAGAGACAGAATCCCTTGATTTGGAGAAACCCACTCTGCTTTTTTTTTCCTCGTAAAAACTATGAGAGGAAATAAACTCATTCCAAGAAAATGGAAAAATGAATAAGCTATTTCTACCAAGTTTATATACTTGTAGTAATAGTGTTGTGGTTAATAGCAAGCTCATATGTGCCCAAGTTATGTTGTTCCCACTAAACTACTGGCCTGAGAAGTTAAAAATATGAAAATGATTCTAGTTATCTTAATCAGATCCAGAACTAAGACTGAGTCAATTATATTTTTCATTGAATCTTCTATTTCCTCGACATAGTTTGTGGTTTATTCAAGAAAGACTACATGGACAGTTCTACATCTGATCCTACTATCCCAGCTAAAATATTTCAGTGTTTCCCAATCACAAAGAAACTGGAATTCTTGTGGGCAAGATTTTAATGAGCTGTTGGCTGTTTCACCCTAATTCTTCCTAGTCACCCATTATTTAAACTTCAGCTGAGTGTCTCTGCCATATGGAGGTTTGTATCACGTACAAAGGAGTAGGTTTAGCTGTCCCAAACCAATATGGTGGCAATGTGAATGGAACCCTCTGGAGTTGAAATATAAGCTCTCTGAATAACCTAAAATAGATAGCTGCTCAAAAGATTTTAATTATTTAAACATAAAAATATTTCCAATGGATTTTCTCTACAAGTGGATATTTATTCAGTTTTATTTATTGTTCGTGGAAAGGACCAAAAATAAAACAATGAATGCGGCCTATGTAAACCACTTAAATTGAAGTCATGGAAAGTAGGTATATAACTGTTGAATTTATATTACTTTAATTTACCTCCCTATTGTTAGTTGTTATGTTTCTTGGAGTCTCATAAATAATTAAGTATATGCACATATATACACACGCATATATACTGGGTATGAATTCATGCTCTATGGTTACTGTTTTTTTTTAAAAAATAGAAAGCTCCAGATGTCATTTCAAAATCTACTCTCTTTCCAATCACACTGTCTCCAATTTGTTTATTGCTTTTGCACAGCCTCAGCTCAGCAACAGAGAAGATCAGGGGTGCCGGCAACAGCTGCAGGGCGACGGGGCGAAGGGTGCACCATGAAAGGAAGTTGAGGGGACTATGATGGTGTCTGGCTTGTGTTGCATTAGCCCTAAATGCCCTGGATTTCATTAAGCTTGCATGCTTATCCAGTAATGTGATCTGAGGAAGTATTCAGTGTTGCTTTTAAAACTTGGAGAAAGAGGGAACAGAACAGCAGAGATTATTTTAAAATGAAATATTACTTTTCTTCTCCTATACATGCTCTTATTGCCTCACTCCAGGTGTCTTTCCAAACTGAGAACATTTGAGTCCCCTTTCTACTTATCTACCCCATTTCTTTTCACTTTTCACTTTTTAACATACGTTTAGTGTTACTGTAATGTCTTATAAAATCAGAAAATGCACTGGAAAGGAAAGGTCTCTGGAACACAACACAAAGGAAACCATGGGTAAGAGAGTAAGATAGCTAGATTTATTCAATTTCACTTACAACTTCCAGCACCTTGCCAAACATGTGGTCCTCACACCCACTTCCAGAACGGACAAGCTAGCTGAGCCCAACCCTTGATTGGCTTTTTACCAATGGGTGGGTTAGCTGGAGAGTGGGAGAAAAAGCCCCATCCATCAGAGAAGTCATGACATGGAGGCCATAAAGTTATGCAGGCCATAACTTTTTTTTCAATCAAAACATTAATCACCCAACCTGCTCTTGCAAATTATATCAGCCTTCCAAAATTTGGTGCATTCTTGAGGCATTGGACTCTTGCTATCATGCTCCACACAAACTACCAGATCTGCTTCTTTTCTGGACATGCAATTAATTCCAAGATGAGTAAGTTGGAAATCTGGTAGAAATCAATTTGAAATGGGCTTTAATGCTATTATGATAAAAATATGTTTAGTGTTTAAGAAACAGGATACATAAACACATAAACTTTAACTTTAACAACAGCACTGTAACAATGGAAACACTTTAACTATTGCCAAAATGAAGAGGTAAATTAATTAATTGAGAGAAATTAAATCTAATTCATCTGCCGAACACCAGATTGTGGAAGGCCAAAGAAAATATGAAGAGACAATGAAATTTGCTTACCTGTTTTTGTTGGTCATTGTGAACAAGTCTAAACATACAAGTTTAGGATTATCTTCAAAGCAATTAAATATATTCTGAACATAATGCAAAACCTGGGTGACTTAAGGAACTTTATGGCTTGGTATATGTATCTTATGATGAATTGGCTATAGTCTTAGGTTCTTTCTAGAAATCATATACGTATTTAGAATGGAAATAGGATAGTGTGAAATGCATTAATGGGGCCACAGAGTAGCATGACCTTTGTGGCTGTCCATAAGGAATATAAGCCTTGAAAGAAAGATCTCATCCAGTACTATTACATTTCAAAGAAGTGTGCTGGTTTTAAAATAATTACACATTGTTTTCTCTGACAAACAGATGCAGAGGTTGTGCCATTGGTGATGACTGATATGAAAATATTTATGCCTTCAGGAAAAAAAAAAGCTTGGGAAATGCCTGAACATGTTCTTTGCTTTAGGGAAAAACAGGAAAAGCTCACTGTAGTTTGTCCAGGCCATTTAGTCTCTAGGAACATTTCTGAAATGGATAGTGGATATCACTCCACAAATGTTCACTGAATGGATAGGCAAGATTTTGGTGAAGGCCTCATTGTACCCATGTGACTCAACTCTTGCATTGGGTAGAGTACAATATCTGAGTCACTAAATCAACAAAGTTATTGTTGCCCATATCAACCTTGCTAGTGGATGGACTATGGAATTGAACAAACTATGGACAACTATGCAAGGATGAAATTTCCTCTTAAGTATACACAACCCTATTGATTGTACCAGACCTAAAAAATCCATTAACATAGTATTCTGAAATATTATCAATCTGCATTAAAGATGGAAACACCATAGTATGATGTTATTGCTCTTTTTTAAAAGACAAGTTCTAGAATTGTGTGAGTGTGTGTAGTACTTTTGCTACATAGTACTACAGGACTCATTATTCTTTCCATGTCACTTTTCACTAGAGGGAGCTGGAATTTTGGTGAAATTTCATAAATTCTAATTTCTTGTTTTCAGTTAATCCTGAAATGCTACTGGATGTGCTGGACAGATGCTTGGAACTGGTATGGGCTGGGTAAGAACAAATTAATTGAATTTCAATCCAGACATGGCTGTGGTTGTTGTTTCATTTGTCAAAATATTGAGGTGGTGTCTCATCTGTCCTAGATTAAAATACAATTACTCTCAAAGAATTTCCCAGCACTTCTGAAACCATTCTTGGCTTTCAGCACCCAGCTAGTATCTACAGCACAAGCCACATTTGCTCAGCCATGGATGGTGTATCTATATTATTCCAGTTTGGGTAAAATTACCTTTGTCATTGTTACCCATGTCTTGGAGATTTCTATTATGGTTGCTCACACAATCAGCCAGAAATTTAGACTGGATTTGGCATACTATGGTCTTAAGAGAAATTTGAGATATTTGTTTAGATATTAGATTATGTTTGTGACTTTGAAACACACTCAAATTAATCTACTTCACAAAGACCAAGGCAGTTACAGTTAAATTTTTGGACTTGGTTCTAGAATCCCAAGTCAAACCTCCCATTTAACCAACAGTTTCAATGGAATAAAATGCATGTAACTCAGGGTTGAACTGTGAAGTTCTCGGTATTCTCTGGGCTTGGTTGTTTCCTTGAGGATGTTTTGTTGGCCAAGTAGGTAATGTCATGACTGCAAGTGAATGCGGAGTTTGCTGCCTGCTGGTTTTAGTGGAGGTGTGGCTTCCTTCTTGATGGTTCCTTGATCAGACACATAGAGATAAGCAACATTTATATACCATTCAAAACAAAAAATTTAAATAAATCTTGGAAGGAAAGAAAAAGACTCGGATATACCAGTCTCTAACAGCTAATAATCACATAAGCAGAGATCAACACCAGGCAAATAGTCAGGTGGAAAACAAATCTCTAATGAAGAGAAGAGAACCATCAAGAAGGTTCCTCTCCCTCCCTCCCCCCAAAAATTCTGTCAAGTCAAGGTATTATATATAACTTGCAGTGAAGATGTTACCTAGTTAACCAAAGAAATGTCCGGAAGCAAACAAACAACCTTAGATACTCCTAAGAAATCTACACTCAAAAGTGTCTTTTGCGCAATTATTTTCTCTCAGCTTAACTGAACATGCAAGGCTGAAGGGATCTATCAAACAGACACATGCAGGAAGAAATGTGGATTCCATTCTGAATTCATTGGACAGAAAATGGAATGAAGAAAGAAAATTAAATTTTATATATGCTAATTTCTTTCTTATAAAATGTGATAGAGATACATTGAATTGTATTATTAAAATAGAACTGGAAGTGGGGGTTTGTGCCTTTGAGTCAATGTTGGTTCTTGGTGGCTGCCTGGACTAACCATGTTTAAATAACTACAGTGTATCTCTAGAGAAGAAATGAGAGATAATTCCAGCTCTGTTCTGTTCAAAACTGAATTGAGTGAAACAGAGATGGCCTTTAAGGAAAAATGAGAAGACCAGAAAAGAAGAAAAACAGATCAAAAGTACTAGATGGTTTTCACATCATTCAAACAATAGAACTAATTTATTTGATCTGGAAGTATTTGTCTCCACCACTGATTGCATACCACATTCAAGGTAGCACTTCAAAGGCAAACTTATTTTGTCTATCATAGAGCTGGAAGGAATTAAATTAGTTGGATTAATCCATGGTTCAGCAGAAAAACACTGGAGAATTTGTATTAGGAATGAATGAATAATTAATGAATGAATAATTAATGCGTGGGTGGATGAAGTATTATTTTAGAATTGGAAATATTTCTCTTTAGAATCATCTGTACCATTTGTATTTTTATTAATATGGTTATGGAAAAAAGGAAAGCCAAACAATAACAAAGGCAATTCCAGAGAATGCTGCTTTGTAGAGTTTCTGACATGGTAGATTTAATCTTTCTTTGTGGCTATTCCCATTCCTAGATTTCATTTTTCCACTCCATCTTTTTTTATTCAGTTCTTTTCTGCCAACAGCTACTGCAGTTTGCTGACACGTCAGACAAGTAAAAGGAAGCTGTTGGTTTAACAGTGACCAGAACAGGCCTTTTATCAGGATGACACATGTCAGCACCTTCAACTGTCCCAAAGGGGGAAGGGATGCTTCCAGGCCATTCCCAAGCACTCTTTAAGCCCTCTTGAGTTTGGAAAAAGAGGAGGAGGAGGAAGAGGAAATTAAGGAGAATGGTGAAGTTGGGTTGATAGTCTATATCCACATCCTCTCTTTTTCATAGAAAATACCTCAATTAATCCACTAGTACTTAATTTTGCTCTTTATAGAATGATTTATAATACAACCCAATCCAGTGGTTAATCATGGTAATAACTATTTGCAAAATTAGTGAGCCCAGTGGACCACACCAGTGCCTTTCAACCTACATTTATCTTGTATTAAATGTAGTAGAACAAATTTTGTGCATAGTGGCATGAACCTGAATTCAGGCCTGCATCTCATACTAAAATATGCTCTCTTTTTTTTTCTTATTTAAACATAAAACACACGTCATGCATGAGTATGCACACACACACACACTTACATGACATTCCATCCGGTAATAGATTCCAGACAACTGTGCTAAGTGGTTCCAGCAAACCATGTGATATTCCCCAATTTTATTCCATTGCCTTCACCTAATGAGAGTCAATCCAGGTGAGAAAGGTGAAGGAAAAAATAATAATCTGTTTCATGCCACTGATGTAGCATTGTCCATGAAGAAGGCATCTCCAACCCTTGCCCAATATAGCATGAGTCTGATGAGATAAAGAAATACAGTTCTCCATCTGTCTCCCTCCAGTAACCTTCGAGAAGCACACCAAACATCTGTCTGCCATTTAACGTCTTCACTTTCCCCCCAGTCAAGTTCCAGCTTGCTATCCTAAGAAAAGTTTGCCCTCTAGTTTCTGTTCTGTCCTCTTACCTTCAGCAGTAAAATGATGCTTCCTGGGCTGCTGCTATGCCTGCAAGCAGAAACGTCCTTCTTTATCCACCTCTGTCTGAATCTCAGAGCAACTGGGTCTCCTTTCTTCTTTCTCGCTCCCTCCTAGTTGTTTGAGCTGGAGCAGAGGAAGGAAGAATGGGGGGGGGGGGGGGGGGGGGGGGGNGGGGGGGGGGGGGGGGGGGGGGGGGAGGGAGGTGAGAGGAGAGGGAGGAGAAGGGCCGAGCTGAAACTTTAATAGCACAGAGGCCCTTTTCTTTTGCAGCATATGGTATATTTCGCCCATACTGAAGACATTAGCCATTTATATTTTGAAAGGGCTTACTTCAAAAGTGTACATGAAACCCATGCTTAGCTTTCTGAAAACACACTCTGGGAAGGGTTAGGATCTCTGGCAAAGCCAAACAGAGAAGAGAAAACTGGCTAGCCCTGAGATGCTTTGAACGCAAACAGAAACATTTCTTCTTTTGAATTCCAGGGCTGCATGTGTTCAGTTTTATAACAAGCTTTGGAGGATGATCCATGTTAACAAGTTTCTGTATTGCTCATTTAGCCCAGAATCTCAGTTCCAGATGCTTTCTGACAAGAGCTGGTTCTTACTATAGATTTCTGGTTCTAAGAAGCGGGTCCTATTTTCCACTTCCCACCTCACTAAGTCCATGGAACTGATGGTGTTCCAATCAGCTGTACATATCTCCAGAGCTGTGGGAGAGGTGTGTTCCATCCAGAAAGAAGCGTGTGAGATTGGGTTCCAAACAACAACTCGCTAGGCAAAAGATACGGAAAATAGCCCAAGCCGCGGCAGCCCTTTATATAGCGGCTTGCCTGCCGGCTTGTGGCCAATGACACTTGTTTAATTCTTCTTCCACGCGCTTGCGGCTTCCGGATTGGTTCCTAGTGACCAATCCATAAGTGGCCTTTTTTGCCAGTTCAGAACGAGGGAACTTGGAACCTACCAAAGTTTCCATACAGAACACCCCTCCCCCTTTTGTTCAGTCCAACGTGGGTGCGACGTAGTCACCACAGGTAGGTGGGGATTTTTCTAGTTCTAGTTGACCTGCGCATCTCAGTCTTGTTTTGGTCTTCAAAGCGTTTCGGACGGGAATCGCTGCTTCTCTCCGACCTTCTCCATGGAACCTCCTGGAAGGGTGAGTCAACCATGCCACTCACGCCTGAGTCTCTTGGGCCGATTGAGATGGGCTCCGCCGCTCCTCCTGGTTTGACCGTTGTTGAGCTGGTCTGGCTGCCACCTTCCAGGAAGGCCTCGCTTTGCTCTCCTGCTCCCGACTTCTTTCTTGGGGTTCATCTAACCATGACGTGCTCTTTTTGGTTTGGTTAGATTGTCATTTTGCAGACGTTTGCTGTCTTGTTATGGAGTTCATCTCTCCTTTTTTATATTATTGTACTTCCCCCGTTCCTGGGTTGTTTTATCGTCGCAATTTATTATTTTTGGTTCTGCGGCGGTTTTTCATTCGAGGTTGCGGGAACGAAGCTGGTCTATGTGCCGCTTCCATTCCCTTCCATCGTCTAAAGTTAGTCGGTAGGACCGGGGGCTGTGATTTGTGGTGATGGTGGGCTGGCAGCCATAGAGGGTCCCGTAAGGTTCTTGGCATAGACTAGGTCACCGATTTTGAAGGTAGTGCTATTTTCTGGAGGAGTCGGGGGGGTTGTGTCCCCAGGTGTAAGTGGGATGTAACGCTGTCCAGGTGGACTGTAGTTTCCTACCCATTAAAAGTTCAGCCGGGCTTTATTTGTAGTGCTACTAGAGGTAATATTTGCAAGGTTACTACGTCAGTTTAGTTTGTCCCTGCATGTCCCCCTTGTCCCATTCTCTCTAGGCCCTCTTTAGTATACTGAACCATGTGTCTTTGGGCCCTGCCATCTCGCACCTGGATGGGCCAGTGTGGTTAAGGCATGAGAATACCCTGGCGCCACAGATATTGTTTGAATACAGGCTTGTAACAGCTGAGGCCCATTGTCCAAAACCAGTACATCAGGTAGCCCATGTTTTGCAAACATTTGTCAAGCTGTTCTCATAACAGCCTTGGTGGTTGTGGAGCCATGAGGATGACTTCCAGCCAGTTCAAATATGCATCACCACAATCAAAAAAGTAATCCCCTTTGTTGGTCCAGTGAAGTCAATATGCACTCTGGACCCTGGACCCTGGGGAGTTTCCCCAGTCCCTTATTGGTGCCTGTGGGGGGGGTAGGCCTTGCTTTCTGACAGTCGTGGCATGTTGTAACCCAGCGTTCAATGTCTTTTGTCCAGCCCTGTCCACCAGACGTAACTCCTGGCCAGGCTTTAATTTTGACTATGCCCAGGTGACCTCATGCAACATCCCAGGACGTTCTGGAGCTGCTTGGATTACCACCCTGTCATCCCATAAGATTTCCCTTCTTACTTTGAGGCCTGCTTTCCTAAATCATGTTAGACTTCTCTTAACCTGGTCCTCTAGCTGTTTGGCATCTTTGCTGAGACCAGTACATCCGTCGAAGTATGGGACAACACCTTTTGATTCTGTTTAATAGGCGTTCCATGAGGCTTTGGAACACGCCTGGAGCAATGCTAACACCGAATTGGAGGTGGTTACATTTGAATGCCCTTATGTGTTAATAAAGTCTGCGCTTCTGCTGTTATAGGATCAATGGGTAGCTGTTGATAGCCTGAGCTAGGTCGAGTTTTGTGAATATTTTTCCTCCCCCTAGCGAGTTCAGTAAATGTTGCACTACTGGCCATTGGGTATGCGCTTTGTTGGAGCGCATGGTTCAGGGTTGCCTTATAGTCCCCGCAGATGCGCACTGACCCATCTGGCTTCACTGATGTGACGATAGGGGTTTCCCACCTGGCATGGTCGATTGGTTATAAAACCCCTGTGCGCTATTAACTAATTCAATTGCTCGTCAATTTTTGGTTTTCAGTGCGAATGGACGCGTCTGGCCTTTTAACGAATGGGGGCTATTTTCGGGGTCCTAGGCTAAATGAAATTGGGGTCTCCTGGTAACTTGCCTAGAGTCCCGTCGAATACATCTTGGAATTCCTGGAGTAAGGTTCTCCTCCCAGTTTGGTTGTAGCGATGCAGTTGATCCCGGTCATCCGATTTCCCAGAGGCAGCGAACTATTCGATCCCTAACAGGCTAGGGCGGTCGCGGTTGAGATAGTCAGAGTCAAGACTTTGGCGTGGTGTTTAAAATTCAATTAGAAAATGTCCAAGGCCTACTACTGGGATTCCATTTCCCTGATAGTCTTTTAACACTAGTTTTTTGTTTCTGTAGTTCTCTCTGTTTAATGTTCGGATTAGGTGTCGGATGGTATTCCAAGATACCATTGATAGGACATGACCCTGAGTCGACTTCCATCTCGCAGGGTCTTCCCTCAATGCCTCACCTCTATCCGAACCTTCCTTCCGCTTTCTGCCCTGGCATTGCCAATGTGACTATCTGATGCGTTTCTTCCCTGTCACCAGTTCTCTTATTGCGGTTCCATCTGGTTGCCGGCTTGTCTGTCATCGTGTCTGGGGGGGGGGTGCTGCCGCGTCTTTTTGGACTATAGCTATTTTTGTTGCGGCAGACCCTTTCGATGTGCCCCCTTTTATTACAAGCCTGGCATATTGCATCGAGGAACCTGCATTCAGACCGTGGGTGATTGCCTCCGCAGCCCGCACATTGAAATTCCCGCTGATTCCTCCTCTTTTTGCACCATTTTCCTATCTGAATAGAGTTTATGGACATCTTTGTCATTGTCTTCAGTGTCACTCTGGGTTTCGATGTCCTCGTGGTGGGTTTGTCGCTGTGGGCTGTTTTTTTCCCTCCCTCTGCTTTCTTCTCCCTGGTTTGGGTTGGCAGGTCTGGAACTGCGTTCATTTGCCGCATAGTGGCTGCTGACTTCTTTGCTGCTTCGCAGCGTTGCCTCTGCATGGCTTCGGCCACGTTATGTTCGGCCTATTCAGTAGTTTGCTCTGAAGGGTAGAGTCTTTCAGGCTGAGGACTACACGGTCTCTCATTGTCTCGTCCATGTTTTGGACTCACAGGCTCCTCCAATGTGTCTCAATGCTCCACAAAATCTGCTATGGTTTCATCCTCCTTCTGGTTCTTTTTAAAATTTGTGCCTTTTGATTAAATTTGAGCACCACTGGTGCGTAGTGTGCTCGGAGCATTCGTCAGGTTGGACCAGGTCACTGTTTGACATCTCTGGGTTTTGCCAGCGCCTTCGCCATTTTGAGTAGGCCAGTCGGCAGTGTGTAAGGAAGAAGCCCTCCTTCTTTGGTCTGAGAATTTCTTCCATCTCGTTGCTTCTAAGAACATAAGAAGATGATCAATATACGATTCCCAATCCTCCTCAGCAGGATTGAAGGGTACGGGTGGCACGTTGTTACGGCCCATCTCTCTCGCTCGGTTCAGATCGCTGCATGCTTGGTTTCTGCTTCTACGACGATCCCATCCCATCGCCAGTGTTCCGTCCGAAAGAAGAGCGTGGAGATTGGGTTCCAACAACAACTCTTTTTTTAACTCGCTAGGCAAAAGATATGGAAAATAGCCCAAGGCCGCGGCAGCCCTTTAAAGCGGCTTTGCCTGCTGGCTTGTGGCCCAATGACACTTGTTTAATTCTTCCCGCCGCTTGGCAGCTTCCCGGATTGGTTCCTAGTGAACCAATCCATAAGTGGCCTTTTCAGCCAATCAGAATGAGGGACTTGGAATCTACCAAGTTCCATACAGAACAGGGTGTGTGTCAAAACCTGGACTCAAACAGACATGATGCAGTGGCTAAGATAAGAAATGGAAACATCTGGCAATAATTTAAATATATAAATATTTTCCTTGAAGCCCGAACCCCTTCAAAACCTACCCTTTACTCCTGCTCTGGCCAAAGAAACTATTTGTCAGAGTCTAACAATGTCCACCATATTCAATTCCTAAACAGCTCTATTTTTTTAAGCAACAGATTCTTAAGGGCCTTTTCACACTATTGCTAGCTACTCATTCCTGAGTTAGCAGAAACATAACATTTGTTCTCATGCTCCGTGGCTGATTCCAACCCTGCCTCAGTTCTCGGTCACTGTGAATCACCCAATTTCCCTCTGTCATAATATTTGATCAAGATTTTAGATGCTTTAAGGGTGCTCTTGAATGGTATCAGAAAATCAAGAAAACACTATTGTATCACTGATATAGTAAAGCTAAAAACAAGTTAAGCCTCATTCATTCATCAGGACAAGAGAGAAAAAATGTCACAGAACAAGGCAGGAAAAAAAATGTTTCGAATACATGTTTTCCTCAGTGGTTAAATTCAAATAGGGAAAGAACTTAAACACCCATATTGTAACAGCTAGGTATGTGCATTTCTAATGTTAACACATATATATTTCCTTGGTCCTTTATTTCAGCTTTGTATGCATATCTGCCTTTGAGTCATTGTTGACTCCTGGTATCTGCCTGGACTGGTCCCTGCAGTTTTCTTGGCAAGATTTTGGTTTCAATATCCAAGACAAAATTTGCTGATCTTTGGAAGACAGGTGTGATCCAGGTGTAGAATTTACCAGACCATCAGGAAAAGCTGACTGATAGAAATCAACCAAAACAAATGATCCAAGCTGCAACATAATGTCCTGTGTTAGCAACAGCCCAAGTGATTCAATCCATAGGACAGAATCAGATCCTTGTAGAGTTAGGATAGGCTAACTAATTCAGGTTATTGACTCCATCCCACTAGTGAAGGCAGGCATCCAAATAAAAGCATTCCAGACAGAGGGTTTGATGAGCTTTCACTTAAATACATTCTGCAAAGGGGACCCCATCATCTCTGGGTAATTGGATCCACTATCAAATTGCTTTTACTGTTTACAGCTCACAATTTATCAATTGTACATATGGGAAATATTAAGGGAGAGGATCAAGCTACATGTTGCATGAATGCATGAGTTACAGGGTGCAGCAGCAAGCCCCATATTTGTTTGTTTAAACTTTTAATAAATATCAGCAGTATATTGCAAATGGATGCTATTGCAAAAGGAGACACATAGCACCGACACCCTTCTTAAACACTCATATAGGGTGGTTGGAATTTTAGGAATAAAATTCCTGCAGTAAGGAAGGTTTCTTAAAGAAAAAAACCTTTGCTCTGCAGGCTTGCTCTTGAAAGCTTAAAAAAATTAGGATCAGCTGCACAGTAACATAATAAACAGAATATGTAGTTAGTCCTGAGTTTCAAATTTGTATGGTAATGGATAAATCCACAGCTGTCAACTCAGAACATATGGGCACTAAATCATTCAAAAAAGAGAATTCAACCACAAGCAAATAATTCAAACAACAGGCAAAACATGGTATTAAAGAGCAGCTTAGCCACAGACTAGCAATTGTCATCAGAAAATGTGGTTTCAGTGTTGATTTCAGACTTGATTTCCTTTTATGAATAGGGAAACTTGCATGAATGATTGGGGCATTAGACTTGGATCAGGTTCAAATTCAGTCTTGATTGTGGAAGCTCAGTGGGAGACTCTAGGTCAGTTACTCTCCCACAGCCCAAGCTATCACCGAGAGTTATGGTTGAGAAAAATGGCAGAAAAGAATATATATCATCTTGAGCTCCTGAAGAAAAGACATGATGTATAAATCTTAACAGACCAAATAACAAGGCACATAGAAATTGTCAAGTGAGAAGTTAATGTATTTCAGTTTCACTTAACAATGGACATCTTCCCGTGTTTCTCACAACTGCACACATATAAGAGATGTAAATGTCTCCCCTGTGCTGATGCACTTCCAAATCTACTTTATCTACTACTGATGTCAAGAAATCCCAAAAGCTATCCTTCAGTTTGCTAATGTATCTGCCAAGATAAGGGGGAAGGCAGTTCATAAGTTAGACAGGTTGAAACAAAAACAGTCCTCCTCATCCTCACTACTAAAAATAGATTAAAGTGAATACCAAGACGTTAAGGGTTTTCCTCTTGTGCCTTTAACAGATTAAATCAAATTATATGTTTTTTATAACTTTACTTCCATGCCAAGGAAAGCTTCTGCAAAAAGCAGCTGAACTGGCTTATTCAAAAAGCTGGTAACTACTGACTCAAAGCTGACTCATTTTCAGAAGGCTTTGCTGGGTGCCAACCTTGATTGACCATGCCATCATGAACTTTGTGAGCTGCCCAGAGTTTGGTCCAAGATGGGTGGCAATTAATAAATAAGCAAATCAGTTAACCAGGAACTCTTTGGAGTTCTATCTTCAACCCTAAGAAAGTTGTGGAGCTGAATGTGACCACCTTCAGGTTCTCTGTATTAACTGTGGACTCTATTATGCTTGCACTTAGTTCCCATTTCTAGAAATACATGTTTGTCTGAAGTGACAATTGTGGTTGGGAGCTGTGAGGCCAGTCAAGTGCTACTTTTTTTAAAAAGAGCTGTGAAATAATAGCATGTGACAAGATATTCTGGCAGCATTGCCTTTATGGTAAGGGGAGCAGAAAGGCCAAGAGCTAAAAAAAAAAAAAAAAAAGGAGGAGGACTCAAGAGTTTCTGCCATTGAGAAACCTGCTCTCTTAAACTTCAGCTTATCAGGAAAAAAATTGTTGTTGAAAGGAATTTTCAATACTCAGCAGCAGGAGACAGAAATAAATAAATTCAGGTTTCAACCTTGGTTGACATTGTGCATAAGTAACACAGGTGTGGAGTTGGTCTTGAATTGGTGCATAATCCTTGGGTGCAGGAGTCCAATGGAACAGTAAAGACAGAGCAGAAGGATAATTCTACACCAACATTTCCATCTCCTAAACATTCCCCTCCAAAGCAATTTTTGGAGTAGCCCATCATTAATCTTATACTGCCATCCCAAAACCACAAGCTGAATTTGCTAGCATTTCCTCCCTGGAGATTACTCACTAATCCCGCCACAGGGTTATGTGCCCTGTCTGTCTTTGCCTTGCCCACTTGCCAACCATGTAAAGCTGAAAAATTTTAGGGAGCAAAATCTTGTGTGTTGAGTTTTGAGATTGTGAGCAGCTGAGCTGGAAGAAAATCAGTTCTGCTACCTAAGGATGATGCCAGTGTGCCCATATCTGAAGTGAAAGTGCTCAAAGGGTCTTCAAAATATTGAAATGTCCATGTACATTTTTCATATTTTACCAGTGAGACATTCCTGTGTTCTATCCAGGACAAACAGGCTGTCTTCATTAATACAGATCTGACATTTTAAAAAGCACACATGCACATAAAAACAATATTCAAAACCTCCAGGGAAAGCATTGAAAGTACACTACAGGTTTCCATCTGAGCATTTATTCTATAATTTCTCCACCCAACTCATTCACAGAATTTTATGAAGAATCCAGATGTCATTTTTAACTGTATTTGATTGGTACCGCTAGAAACCATCAAGAAAATGCCCTTGCTCTTAATATGAAAGCAAACAACTAGAGATAAGGACAAGCTATGATCCATTAAGAAATTCATTTAGCTCTCTTCTACTTTGAACTGAACTGAACCAGAGTAGATACACTGCAAAATAAATCTGTTGTGACAGTGTGTAATCAGCAATAATTCTTCTGGGAAAAGGTGCTGTTGAGTTTGTCAAAATGTGAATCACCTGCATTTTGGTATCATTAGATCATATTTATTACATTCCCAGTCATCCCTCAGCCATGTTTAGATACCTCAGGATAATATTTTCAGCATATAAGATGAGGTGAGTTGGTTGAGGAACTTATGAAAATTAATTTCATAATTAATTGAATTGTGAAATTCATTCATAATTTATTACATTACTTTATGTACATTACTTTATGTTTATTACATTACTTTATTACATTAAGATGTAATAAATATTTTATCGCACAACTCTTTGTTATTAATATTTGTTCTGTATGCAAATAACCGGCTTCAAATAATGCATTCCGATTGGCTACTAAGAACGATAAGGGATTGGTTCCTTTTGAACCAATCCCTGCAGCCGCGGGAAGGCGGCAAAATCAAANTTGGCTGCAAGCCGGCCGGGAAAAATGTATAAAAAGACCGGCGCGGCTTGAGCCAATGTTCCTTATCTACATCCTGGCTACAATAAAGACTTTGCTGTTGGAACCCGGTCTACCTCGTGTTTTTCCGGACAAAACAATATTTTTTTAAACTTTGGTCAACAAGCATCCTTAATACGTTGAAGTTTCTGAATGATTTAGGACACGGGTGTCAAACTTGATCGCGTCATGGGCTGGATCATGATGTATTGTGAAATTTTTTGCCTTTGTGGAGCTGGGGTGGGCGTGGCCTGCATGTGATGTATCCAGCCCATGGGCTGCCAGTTTGACAGCCCTGATTTAGGAGGTGATGCCAATTAAATTCCTAAATAATTCCCAGTGCTTAGAACTACAATTCCCAGTGCTATTCCAAGCAGATGCATATAGCAGGTTTGTCATGAGCCAACACAGGTTGGTTGGAAAAAACCCTGTAAATCAGGGGTGTCAAACTTGCATTCTGTGGGCTGGATGCATCATGCGCTGGCCATGCCCCACCCCCAGTTTAGTGAAGGGGGTAAAAAGTCATGATACGTCACATGATGACAATGTGATGCGATGAGTTTGACACCTCTACTGTAGATCTTTTTCTGATAATTTTTCCAAAAAGTGTCTTCCAAACAGTGTTTGCCATTTAGCTAGTCAGTGTAGTAGGAGCAGAATTTTGTAGGGCGTATATTCATGGTCATTGACTAATTGCAAACCAAATAAAGAGAAAATTCTTTCCAAAGTGATTGCCAAGGACAACTGCATCACTACCCAAAAGCTGCCTGCATAACATTCATGCATATGGCTAGACACACCACATTCACCATGGAGGCTACTCAAAGGCAATGTTTAAAGTAGCTGATGTCTGTAAATGTGCTTATCATCCAATACAGATGCTTGCTTTGTCTCTGCATGTCTCAGTCTTCTGATGAATGTTAATAGCACTCCACTGGATGCAAGACAGCACTTCAGATATCCTCCAAATGTTTTGAGTGCTAATGATCAGTGTTCCTACACTTGGCTCCTGGTTCTAATGTGGTTTACATATTAAAAAAAAGAGCTGGGTGGTCTCCCACTCAAGTTGTACTCATACATATTGTACTGTGATCATGCAATTTGGAAAGATAGGTTGCCTTTGATTAACAGCGCTTTAATCTTGAAGCTTAAACATTGCTGCAGGCCCGGAATGAAGTTAGATTGACAAGGTGAAAGTGGGGGGATTCCTGGCATCATCATCATTACAGAATGTTTTGCAAAATAAAATTAAAAAGCAGCAATGTGACATGGTTTTCTAAATAAAAAGAGTTATAGAATTTGAAGGCACAGCTTTTTAGTTGTCCAATGTATTTTGTTAAAAGGAATTGCATCCGATAGAAACAATATTGCTATTAGGCTGCCGGTTGTAAGATTTGTCTGAAGGTACATGATAGAAATGCATTTCATAAAATGAAGCAAAAACAGATCAGAACAATGCTGCAACCAAAGCTTAGGTATATGTCAACCACTCACATTTTGAATATGTTAAAATTGCTCACATAGAAGATATGACTTCCTGGTATTGTTTCTTTCTTTTAGGTTGATTTAGATCATTTGTTCCAGGGAAGCTGACCCAATTAGCCCAAAAAAGATCACATAATACACTGAAAGAAGTTTGTTTTAGTTCTGTGCCTTTCCATCTGTCTTGGTAGATGCAGTTTATTTATATTAAATCGCCCAAGCAGTGCTTCTCACAAAGATAGATTTAGCCTGCTGTGATGTTTCTTTTTTCTTTCTGACTGAAGCCAGGTCTTTGCCATAAAAATACTAATAAGTTGTTCAGCATTTGTAGACCCTATGTAACCCAATTTATATAACTCTTGAGCTTTTCTGGGAGAAAAAAAATTCACTGTCAGGTAAGGTTCTCATTCAGAGTATGTATTAGAATTCAGGGGTGACAAAATGGCAGCCTGTGGTCTGGATGTGTCATACGCAGGCAGCAGTGGGATCCTACCTGTTCCGCTACCAGTTCGGTGATCATGTGTGCGTTCGCGTGCACACCTAACATAAGCACACCGAACACGCATACACCTAACATGCACGCACCTAACACATGTGCACCTAATGCAGGCCCGCAGCTTTCCACACACCAGCTGAGGCCTGCAGAGCCAATCAGCTGAGAGAACAAAGAAGAGAAAAGTGCAGCAGCCGATGGGAGGACTGATCCTGTGCTTTTCTTTTCTATTTCCTCTCAGCTGATCATGGGAGGCTTTTTTTCCCTCCTCTCAGCTGATTGTCAGAGGCTTTTTTTTTTTTTACTACTGGTTTGGTCAAACCAGGCCAACCAGTAGCATGCCACTACCATATCCACCCCAGCTCCACAAAGGGGAAAAACATCATGATACGTCAGCTTATGACAGTAATGTGACACTGTGAGTTTGACACACATGGATAAGATGCTGCTGTTGCAAAGAGTTGTGGGTTTGCATTTTAGATTCCTCCATCGGCTGCTGCAGCAGTCTCATTCATACTTCAAGATGCTCTGGTTGTCTAATTGGCCTTGCATATGGAACTAAGAGCCTTTTTCAGAAAGCCAGTACAGATAGTCCTTGACTTATGACCACAATTGAGCCCAGTTGTTGGTGCTAACTGAGACATTTGTTGAGAGAGTTTTGCCTCATTCTACCACCTTTCTTCCCACACTTGTTAAGTAAATCACTGCAGTTGTTAAGTTAGTAACATGGTTCTTGGGTGAATTGACTTTGCTTACCAGGTCACAAAAGGTGATCACATGACCTTTGGACACTGCAACTGTCATAAATATGAGTCAGTTGCCAAGAGTCTGAATTTTGATCATGTGACTATGGACACACTTATGTGAAAAATAGCCAGAAGTCACTTTTTTCAACGTTGTTGTAACTTCAAACGAGCCCTAAACAAACGGTTGTAAGTTGAGGACTATATGTAATGATTTTCAGTGCAGCAGCTTTTGCACTGGTGGCTGCAAACTCATTGGCTGCAAACTCTTTAGCTTCCAATAGGTTTCCAAGTATAACTTTGAGTGTATGGTCCCACAAGATTCATAGCCCTGCCCTATTGAGGTTTGTAAGTCAAAACTAGCATGTTAAGTTATACTTGGAAACCTATTTATTTGAGTGCAGAGTTATAGGTTGCTCAGATTGGAAAATGAAAGGGGTTGGGTGCTAAAAGCCCTGCTTCTCTATTGTGGCTCCAACCTGGAGAAATACTTGATTTGTACTTCTGGGATGCAGATAGTCCAGAGGTGGTTATTCAGCAGGTTCTGATCAGTTCTGGAGAACCAGTAGCGGAAATTTTGAGTAGTTCAGAGAACTGGCAAATACCACACCTGACTGGCCCCTCCCCCACCTATTCTCTGCCTCCCGAGTCCCAGCTAATCGGCTGGATCTTCTTCAGTTGCCCTGCACAGGAGAAAGGAGCTGGAAAGCAGGTTACTGGGGTGGGGAGAGAATGAGATTTTGCAGTAACCTTCCCCTGCCTCACCCACCAAGCCACACCCACCACGCCAACAGAACCAGTATTAAAAAAATTTTTGAATCCCACCACTGAGATAATCCTCACTCTAGTTTCCTTTTAGAAAGCACGGAAAGATGGCTTTTTGAACTGGCCCTTGGAGACTAACACTTAGCTTCCTATCCAATCAGCAAGTGGCTGTTTTAAATTTTACCTCTTTTGTTTTCTAGTTGTTGTGATATTTGTTTCATTGTTTTATCATTTGATTTTGGGACCTCTAGATCAGGCGTCAAACTCAGAGCGTCATGGTGTCGTCATGTGACATATCAGGACTTTCTCCCCTTTGCTAAACCAGGAGGGAGCGGGGCCAGCACGTGACACATCTGGCCCATGGGCCATGAGTTTGATACCCCTGCTCTAGATTGCTATAATTGGAACAATATAGAAATAATGGAAACAAGCAGATGTGCTATTGAGCAATTTAAACTTTCCTTACAAGATGACCTGACTATACATGTCACTGCTGCCAATGTGCTAAAATCACCAGCTCAATCATTAATCAGAATAAAACTGGAAGGGATCTTGGAGGTCATCTAGTCCAACCCACTGCTCAAGCAGGAGACTCTGACATTTCAGATAGGTGGCTGTTCAATCTTTTCTTGAAAACCTCCAGTGACGAAGCCCATACAACTTTTGGAGGCAAGTTGTTCCACTGTTTAATTGTTCTAACTGTCAGAAAAATTCTCCTTTGTTCCAAGTTACTTCTCTCCTTGATTAGTTTCCATCCATTGCTTCTTGTCCTGACCTCAGGTGCTTTGGAGAATAGCTTGACTCCCTCTTCTCTGTGGCAGGGGTGCAAATGCTTGGAATACTGTTATTCATATCACCCCTAAGTCAGGTTGGGATTCAATTTTTTTAACAACGCAGTGTCTGTGGGCATGGTTATGTTTGGCCTTGGCTAGTGGGTTAATTTTGACTTGGGTTGGCATGCGCACTCGATATCACTTCATGTTCAGGGCGAGAACTTTCTCCTCCCTGTTCCTCTTCATGACATGGGGATCTGCAATGAGTCATAAGGTTGAAAAATGGTCATTAAAGTTCCTTTTTTCAGTGCCATTGATGAATACCTAATGTCCACTAAATGAACTGTTGTAAGTCAAGAATTACCTGTGCAAAATACAAAATAGCTTCTCTTGCTTCGCAAAAGCTGCCGCTGAAATACCATCACTAGGTTAAAAATACTGCCAGCCAGAGTTACAATCAGCAGAGTGCAGAGCATTCTTCATGGAATTGAAATCAGTTAAAATGGCAGTTTGGATACATATCAGCGAGCAACTCTTGTCATAAAGTGAAACCCTTGTAGCAGCGAGGTCTCATCTTAAGCCTCTTCAGAAAGAGGCACACCCAAGGAGAAGCAATCCTCTAGATCCATGTGTGTACGCACTTAAAGATACAGGCTGGTCTCACTCACCTCACAAGATATCCTGAGGAATCATTCAGAATTAAGTTTTGGCACTGACTTTTAAAAAAAATATGGCCAAAACTTGCATCCCTGCGTTCTGAAAGTACACCCCAAAGTTAGCAGTGCCAGATATTCACTAAAGCAAGCTGAAGCGAGACCGCCTCCCAGATGAAAAAGTAAAAAACCCATTCGGGCAGAAAAAAATTAAAACACCAATACAAATTAATCTAAGTTACAACAGTAGCCTGTTGTCTTTTGAAGCTGAATAGAGAAAATTACCATCACATAAACACAGGATTAAACATCACCAAGCACAGAATTAACCTTCACCAAAAATCAGTTTTAGACCAAAACTCAGAAAGGATATCTAAACTCTTGTTTTAATGTCAATCTTTCTAGCTAGCCAAGAAGTCTTGCTGAATGTCACTCATCTTGGTTCTCTGTTATTAAAAGCTTCTTTCTGACAGCTCTGCTTCCTTATTCAATTATTTCTTCAAAGTGATGATTGTCCAGGGAAGTATTTCCTCCCAACAGCAGTGTAAAAATCTTAAAACAACCCTGCCCCTTTAAGAAAGTCAAGCTCCAGAAGCTCTGGAGACAGGAAGTCGAGGTGTCCTAGCAAGAATGTAATAAGGGTGGAAAAAAACAAAAGGAGATTACTTCTAACTACCAGTTCTCCGAATTGCTTAGACTGCTAACTAGGGGTTCTATAGAACTGGTCAGAATTGGTAGAATCCCACCCCTGACCCTAGTCCTTCTTTTTTCTAGGTTAGCCATACCCAATTCCTGCAGCCATTCTTCATATGTTTTTTGTTTCCAGACCCTTAATCATTTCAGTTGCTTTCTTTGCACTTTTTCTAAAGATTTTCCAAAAGTTTTTTCCAAAGCTCCTTTCCTGCATAATCTATATGTCTTGGTAATATATGCTGTTCACAATATTTTCTCCAGACAGGAAAATCATCATCCAGAGGGCACATCCATCTGTATTTGTATTTCTTTCCTTATGTCTAGCTTTTATTAAAGATGTGAAGCAGGAAGAAAAACATTTAAATATTACAGATTTGAAAATAGATGAGAAAATACAAATTTCAGAATATGCACATACAGGCACACATTCATTAAATGATCCAAAAAAACCCGACATTCTTTTTCTTTCTTTCTGAATACTAGGTTTCTCATAAAAGATATTCAATTTAGGAACATGAAATTGACAAACATAAGGCTCTGGTTTATATCTAGAAGAATATCAAATTTGGAGAAGGTTGGATTAAATTTGGCCAAAACTTGACAGTTTAAAAAGTGACATGGGGCCAGGAGGTCTGGTTAGTGATCAGATTTGGAAAAGAGAAAGAAATATTTACTTACATTGGGTCCATTTACATTTCTGTTCTGTTTAAACAGTCAATAGGTTTCAGGCAAATGACATTACATAAAAGCCAAAATGTAACAATGTCGGGAGGTTGCGTGTTTGGGGTTTGCTGTTTCAACTATCACTCCACCATGTGAATTTGGAAAAACTTCTGATACTTAATTTCTGAATAGCTGAGAAAAAACAGGTCCTGCACAGCTGCAATTCAACATGAACCAGAAAGTTGTCCCATTTGGGCAGTTCCTGGAGCTTCAATGTGTCACTATTCTTAGCCCTTCTAATCGGTTTCTCACTACAGTCCTTTACAAAAATCCCAATGAATAAAATACCTGCTCCTTTCTTAGCCACTGGTCTCTTGCAGGCAATCCCAATTCTGCATGATTTATGTTCTGATTTTTTTTTCACCCATCACTTCCTAAACTTCCCTTCAGTCTCCCTTTTGTTTCTTCTACTGTAAAAATATGAATAGTTTATAGCACAAAATGGAATCTAAATACGTGCAGTGGAATGAGTTCCTAAGATGAAATGGTAGTTGTCTCAACCCTCTTCTCCTAGAAATCCACTGACAATCATCTTGCCTTACTATCACTGCTTCACTTTAAGCCCATGTCCCACTGCACCAACGGATGCAAAGAGGATGTAAAACGGACAGAAAAGCTTGCCATCCATTGGAAAATGCGATGCATCCGTTGTGTGCTCATTGCATACGTGTTTCATACACTCTATCCGTCGAGCATCCGTCCACTGAGATTTCATCTGCGCAAGAAGTTTTGAGCT